>JAVSBS010007521.1:0-14603 GCA_033124195.1 Coracias cyanogaster
CGACCCCGCGGGCAAATATTTGCCCGGGGCCGGCCCCAGCTGCAGCGGCCCGGGGACGCGGGGCCGCCGCCATGCAGCCCGTGCTGGGGCTCCTGCTCGCTCTGGCCGCGGCCCTGGGCTCAGGTAGGGCCCCTGGCCGGGCCGCCGTGGGGCTGGGGGGGCGTGGGGCAGTGCAGGAGCCTGCAGGCCGCTGCCCTGTGCCGTGGCTGAGGAGGGTGGCAGGAGCTTGGGGGCTGCAGAGGGCGATGAGCGCTCTGTGGGGCAGGGACCCCATGGGACCTGGAGCCCATGCTTTGTGGGGCAGGAGTCCCGCCGCTCTGCAGAGCGGGGACCCCATGCTCCGTAGTACAGAGACCCCATGGGACATGGGTCCCATGATCCGTGGGGTGGGGATCCCCGGCTCCACAGAGCCTGGATGTCCCCACTGTGCCGGAATATGCTGAGCTTCTGCCACACTCCCCAGGCCACCGCTCACCCCTCAATGACTTCCAGCGTCTGCGAGCCACTGAGCTGCTGGCAGTGCCCACGGACCAAGCAGGGCCACTGACGGAGCAGGGCTCTGCTGAGCACTGTGCCCGGCGCTGTGCCACCAGCCTGGCTTGCCGGTGAGCGGGGACGTGGTGCTTCCATGGGGCAGGCGGGAGTGCAGAGGGCTGTGACATTGGGGTCACCCACAGGTGTGTTCCTGGGTCCTGTGGGTCCTGGCCCCACATGGTGCTATGCCAGGCTCCTACTGTGTCTCCCAGGGCTTTCCACTATGACCGGCAGAGCCAGCTGTGCCAGCTGCTGCGCTGGACCCAGCACTCACCCCATGTCCAGTTGCAGAAAAACATCCGCTATGACCTGTACCAGAAGAAAGGTGGGCTGGTTCTATGGGTGAGCAAGGGGACAACACAAACTGGGCACAGGCCACCTGGCACAGGGCTCCTCGTTGCTCACGAGCCCTGGCTTGGCCCTGAGGCTCTGACATGGTGTCCGGCCCTACCCAGAGTACCTCCGGGACTGCATTGTGGCTGATGGCTCCAGCTACCGTGGCACACGGACCACCACAGAGAAGGGTCTGCGCTGCCAGCACTGGCAAGCCACGACACCTCATGACCACAGGTGCCCCTGTGTCCCTGGCTGCCCTGCAGCACCCGCTGGTGGCCATGGGCAGTGTGGGGCAATGGGAAATGGGCTGGGGACAGCGTGGGGGCAGGTCAGGGGCAATAGGGACAGTGTGGGGTCAATAGCACCAACCAGAGGTGGCACAGAATTGAGGCTGTGCCCACCCCAGGGCAAGGGGCTGCCAGCAGCCCTCCTACCCACCCTGTTGCCAGCAGGTTCCTGCCATCCCCCAGCAACGGGCTGGAGGAGAATTACTGCCGAAACCCTGACCAGGACAAGCGGGGCCCATGGTGTTACACTGTCGACCCCAATGTCCGGCACCAGAGCTGCGGCATCAAGAAGTGTGAGGATGGTGAGTGCCACATGCCTAGGGCACTCTGCAATGTGTCCCCCTCCATGCTGAGCCCCCTGGCTGTTGGCAGCCGTCTGCATGACCTGCAATGGGGAGGAGTACCGTGGCACTGTGGACCACACTGAATCGGGGACGGAGTGTCAGCGCTGGGACCTGCAGCACCCACACAAGCACCCCTACCACCCTGACAAGTACAGGCCCCCAGCCCCAGGCAGCGCATGGCTGCCCTGGCCATACCAGGCACCAAGGTGGTGGTGCCACCCTCAACCGCTACTCTCCATCTCCGGCCCAGGTACCCTGACAAGGGGCTGGACGACAACTACTGCCGCAACCCCGACAGCTCTGAGCGGCCCTGGTGCTACACCACCGACCCCAGGCGGGAGCGCGAGTACTGCCACATCCGCATCTGCAGTAAGTCCCTGCTGGTGTCACCACACAGCTGGGACCAGGTGTCCTGGGTGCCACCCTAACACTGCCTCTCTGCCCCGCTCTGGCCATGCAAGCAGAGAAACGCCCACGACCCCACAATGTCACCACCAACTGCTTCAGGGGCAAGGGTGAAGGCTACCGAGGCCGAGTGAATGTCACCGTGTCGGGGATCCCCTGCCAGCGCTGGGACGCCCAGACCCCCCACCAGCACCACTTTGTGCCCGAGAAGTACCCATGCAAGTAAGAGAGTGGGGGTTGCACCTGGGGAGGGCAGCAGTGGGAAGCACCCATGGGTGCGGGCTGGGAGGGGGGCACCCACATCGGCCCTCTGCCAGGGACCTGCAGGAGAACTACTGCCGCAACCCTGATGGCTCAGAAGCCCCGTGGTGCTTCACCGCCCGCCCCACCATCCGCATTGCCTTCTGCTTCCACATCCGCCGCTGCCCTGACGAGCTGAGTGCCGAAGGTGAGCCACCCCCGGGCACCCTCCCCTCGGGTGCCTGCCAGGGGTGACAGCCCTCCCTGCCTGTCCCCAGAGTGCTACCACGGCCATGGCGAGCACTACCGCGGCCACGTCAGCAAGACGCGCAAGGGCATCACTTGCCAGCCGTGGGCTGCCCAGACGCCCCATGTGCCCCAGTGAGTGTGTGAGAGAGTGTGCCAGGGGTTGGGATGGAGATGAGGATGAGGACAGAGCTGGGGATAGGGATGGGGATGGAGAGGGTGTTGGGAATGGGAATGGGTTGGGGACAGAGATAGGAAATAGGGACGAGCATGGAGATGCTGATGGTGACTTCCTCCCGGCAGGATCTCACCTGTCACCCATCCTGAGGCACACCTGGAGCACAACTACTGCCGCAACCCCGATAACGACAGCCATGGCCCCTGGTGCTACACCATGGACCCCCGCACCCCGTTTGACTACTGTGCCATCAAGCCCTGCTGTGAGCCCCCACCCACACCCCTGCAGAGCTAGGGGGGTCCCCAGCCACCCCATGGGGTGGTTTTGATGCCCCCAGGATGGCTGGATCCTGCCCCGGTGCCACCCTCTGCTTTCTCTCCATAGCTGGTAGCACAGTGCCCTCCATCCTGGAGAACACAGGTGGGGGCCCGTGGATGCCGGGTGGGTACCATGGGGTGGGTGCAGGGTGGTGTGGCCCTGGCTGACACCCACCCTGCCCACAGACGTGGTGGCATTCGAGCAGTGTGGCAGGCGGGACGAGAGGATGCAGCGGAAAGGGCGTATAGTCGGCGGGCAGCCCGGCAACTCGCCCTGGACTGTCAGCATCCGCAACCGGTGAGGGGACACCCTGGTGGCACTGCCACGTGGCCAGCATCTGCCCCAGGAGCTCACCTCTCAAACCCACAGGGCTGGTGTGCACTTCTGCGGGGGGTCCCTGGTGAAGGAGCAGTGGGTGATCAGCACACGTCAGTGCTTCTCCTCCTGGTAAGGCTGGGGCTGGGGCGTGGGGTGCTGGGATCCCCCTGTGCCCTCACAAACCCGTCCTGCAGTGATGCTGACCTGACGGGCTATGAGGTGCAGCTGGGCACGCTCTTCAAGGACCCTGGCCCCGGGGACCCTGACCAACAGACAATCCCCATCGCACGAATCGTCTGCGGCCCCTCTGAGTCTCAGCTGGTGATGCTGAAGCTGGCAAGGTGAGCGGCCGTGCACTGGCCCCTGCCATGCCCTGCTGCCTGCCAGGCTGGTTCCACGTCCCACTGCCCCTCTCATCACAGGCCAGCCACTCTGAATAGGCGTGTGGCCCTGATCTGCCTGCCACCCGAGCGCTACGTCGTGCCCGCGGGCACCAGCTGCGAGATCGCTGGCTGGGGGGAAACCAGAGGTACCTGCCATAGGCAGCCCCTGCCAGGGCATTGTCCCCTGCAATGGCAGCCCCTGCCCAACACATGCCCTGCCTGTGCCATCCCCTTGCTCACAGTGTCACCATATTCATGCCATCCCCCTGCTCACAGCATCCCCCTTCCATGGCATCCCCCTCCTGCAGCATCCTTCTTCCATGGCATTTTCCTGCCCATGCTATTTCCCTTCGCACAACATTCCCTGCCCACAGGATCCCCCCTCTCCATGACAGCTCCCTTCCACAGCATCCCCCTGTCCATGCCATTCACAGAACCAGCATTCCCCTACCCACAGCATCTCCTATCCGTGGCATCCCTCTTCTGCAACATCTCCTCTCCATGACATCTTCCTGCCCAAGTCATTCCCTAGGAATAGCATCCCCCTGCCCACAACATCCCCTCCCCGTGATAGCCCCTGCCCACAGTATCCCCCTGTCCATGATATATTCCTGTCCGTGCCATTCCCCAGCAACAGCATCCCCCTGCCCAGAGCATCCCCTGCCTGCCATACCCCCGTGTGTGTGACTTTCCCTGTGAAGGCTTCTCCATGCTTGCAATGTGCCCCTACCCCTGGCATCCACCCACCCACAGCACCCCCCTGCCCACGCTATCCCCCTGCCATGGCATCTTGTGTCCATGTATCCCTGCCCACAGGCACAGCGGACAGCAGTGTGCTGAACGTGGCGTGGTTGCCCGTGCTGGCCCATGGCGAGTGCAATGCCGCACTGCGTGGGCGCCTGAAGGAGAGCGAGCTTTGCACTGCCCCGCTGCGCGCTGGTGTTGGGGCCTGTGAGGTGAGCCGGGCTGGGGACCGCCGCCTTGGCAAACTCATGGGTGCCAGCACTGGGGTGACACTGCTGTCTGGGTGCTGTAGGGAGATTACGGGGGGCCACTGGCTTGCCTCACCGCTGACTGCTGGGTGCTGGAGGGAGTGATCACCCCGTCCCGCGTCTGCGCCCGCACCGACCAGCCCGCCCTCTTCATCCGTGTCTCCCTCTACGTCGACTGGATCCACAAGGTGATGAAGATGGGCTGAGCCAGCACAGCCTCAGCCTGGCACAGCTGCCACCACCCAATAAAGGCTCGGCCATGGCTGCAAGGGTTGGCAAAACACAGGGTCTCATTTATTTCACACCAAATCCCAACCCATGTTCCATCCTGTCCCTGGCTACACTTTCTCCATCCTTCTCTGGTCCTGGTGTGGTCCCCAGGGCCAGTGGTCACCCTGGGGCCTGCACAGCCTCAGGGCCACCACTGGTGCTAGGGGCTGTGTTGGCCCATCCCATCCCGCTGAGGCTGCCCCATGTGCCAAAGGAGCCAACGGGCGCTGTTGCCAAAGACATTGGCCTCTGTCTCCACCCCGGCCAGTGCATGGCCACCCTCTGGGTACCACAGCAGCCTGCGGGATGGGATGGGATGGAGGGGTGCTGTCTGAGCTCCCCGAGCTTCCCTCCCCACTTCTGCCCCCCTGCACCCCACACTCACCGTGCCATCACCCCCCTGGCCCGCAGCACCCGGTACAGCTCCAGTGCCTGTGTGGGGCTGACACGCCGGTCTCGGGCACCCACGCACAGCAGCACCGGTGTCTGCACCTGCAGCACAGCCAGCAGTGGGTGCCCAGCACCCTACACCCAGCACCCCACACCCATCCTGTCCCTGCCTTACCCGAGCTGCCTGGGCGATAGGTGAGCGCAGCAGCATGGTGGCCACCTCTTCAGCACGGGGCACCCGCTCGAAGGAGTAAGGCAGTCCCAGAGAGGTGTAGCGCCTACAGCATGGGGGTGCTGGTGGGTGCCATGGGGCTGTGGCATGGCACGGGGTGAAGGGTGGCACTCACCAGTCAGGGATGTCAGAAGTGCCCAGGAGCGCGGGCAGATTGCAGACAGGGCTGCGCAGGACACAGGCTTGGTAGCGTTCGGGCTCACGTGTGAGGAGGTGGAGGGCGATGAAGGCTCCATGGGAGCCAGCCAGCAGGGCCAGACGGTGAGGGTCCAGGGGCTCGCTGTGCAGTGCCTGCTCCACTGCCAGCTGCCCCCACGGGGCACCCACCAGCAGCACCCAACTATTAGTAGTTCACCACTAGCATCCTCTCAGCAGATCTCATCTTCACCACTCCACCATCAGTACCCAAACATCAGCACTCCACCAGCAGCACCCAAATATCATCAGCACCCCACTATCAGCATCCTCCCAGCAGATCCCACCATCAGCACGCAAACATCAGCACCTCACCACCAGCACCTCCCCAGCAGAACCCACTTTCAGTACCCCACCATCACCATCTGCCTGGTAGACCCCACAATAAGCATCCAAACATCAATACCCACCCTGGCACCCCGCAACCCAGTGCCCCTCACCTGAGTGTCTGCCACATCCTGCTCACCCACGTGGGAGAGCAAGGAGCTGATGCTGGCCTGGCCAAAGCCCAGGGAGCCACGGTAGTTCACTGGGGAGATGGGGGCTGTGGGTGCCATATCGCCAGTGGGGTACAAGGGCCACACATCCTCAGGCTCCCTGGCACTTACCCAGGAGCACGGCAAAGCCCAGCTGGCACAGTGCGGCCATGCTCGGGCGCCAGCGGGCATCGAAGACGGCATGGGGACCACCTGGAGCCAGCAGAGACATCACCCAGGGTGCCACTAGTGCTGCCAGGGTGTCCCCACTGTCCCCTCACTCACCATGGGGGCACACGATGAGTGGGTGCGGTGCCATGTGGCCTAGTGGGCTCAGCAGCAGGGCCTCAAAGGTCTGGGTGCCTGTGCCAGGGAAGAAGTCCCACTCAGAACCCAGCACTCTGGACACCCAGCACCCTGCCTACCCCCAGCACCTGAGGGCCCACCGCAGGCAGGTGGCACCCAGGTGTTGTGGGGGCCCCTGGGCACTCACTGTACGTGGCAGGACACTGCCCGCTGCAGGGTGGCTGGACTGTCAGGGTCTTCCAGGTGACACCAGGCACCGTTGGGGTGTCCTCCACCAGCACCCAGCAGAGGGGCAGCTCCTGGCCCGCTGGTGGCAACACCGCCACTACCTGGGGATAGGTAGTGGGTGGCACCCCTGTCCCAGGGCAGCTGAGCTCTGCTGTGCTGTAACTGACCCCAGTGTGGCCACGGTCCTAGTGCTCCAGTGCTCTGGGGTGCCATGCTGTGCCTGGGCATACTGCTCTGTTTCATGCTGTGCTGTCCTTGGCCACGCTGTGCTGTACCTGACCCTGGCATGCTGTGTCTTGCCAAGCCATGGCATGTCTGGCCGTGCCAGACTCTGCTGTGCCTTGCCACACTGTGCCATGCAATGCCATCCTGGATTTGGCTGTGCTATATTGTGTTTTACTACGCCATGCCAAGGCTGTGCTGTGCCTGGCCATGCTTGGCTGTGTCATGCCATGCTGCACCATGCCCGCCCTGCCACACCACGCTTGGCCATGCCACACGGTACCTAGCCCTGCAGTGCCTGGCTGCACACTGTCACACCATGCCATGGCGTGCGTGGTCATGCCATGCCGTGCCTTGCCATGCCATGCTTTGCTGTGCCTGGCAGCACATTGCTGTGCCATATCACGCTGTGCCGCATGGTGCCAGGGTTCTACGCACCAGGCTGGGGGGGCGATGCGGGGCTGAGCAGGTGGCCACCAGCAGGTCCCACTGGAGGGTGAGCAGCTCCCAGCACCCTTCAGGTAAACCTGGGGACAGAGAGCATGCTGGTGCTCATGGATGCTTACCGTGGCACTGCAGGCAGCCTGGCACTACGTACCTGCCGTCAGGTTGGTGACGGTGCCAACCTCCGTGTCCACAAGCAGTAGGTCCTGCGAGGGGGCAGAGCACAGGCAGCTGTGTCACCATGAGGTGTGGGAGCCATGTCCCTGTCCCCCATCCCCAGGGCTCACCGTGCGGCTCCGCTGTGGGGTGCCCAGCACAGCTCGCCGACTGTCAGCCGCCCAGCACCGCGGCGGCAGTGCGTCCCTATAGAGCCCAGCAAAGGCTGCGAGCAGGACAGAGAGCTGGTGAGCTGGGGCCATGGGCACCTGAAATGAGGGGGTCCTGGTCCCCCTGTAGCACCCAGCCCTGCCTGCTCTGCTGCATTCACCTTCTGTGGGCTCCTGCACCACGTCGAGCACTGTCACCGTCTGCCTTGTGTGCCAGGTGAGCTGGGGAGAGCCGGTGGTCAGGGAAACTGAGGCAAGGGGACTGGGAGCCGAGCCCAACCCCAGCCATGGCTGGCCACTGAGAGAGGCTGTGACATTCCAGGCCAGGTCCTGTGCTGGTGGCACAGCCATGCCCTGTGCCCACAGGGCCCCGCTCACCATGCACAGGCGCAGGCACTGCTGGTGGGGCCCCCCGAGGCCCCCCTCCAGGTAGAGCAGGCACTGGCCATCGGGACTCAGTCTGGGAGAGCAGGCGGCACTGTGCTCAGCCGACAGCAGCTCTGTGGGCAGCGGGGGGTCAGCAGCCTGGGGACCCCTGGGACCCCGGGCACCCACCACATCCCCGGTGCTCACCGCAGCATCCACTGGCCAGGTCCAAGTGGAAAATCCCAGACCTGAGGAGGAAGGCATGGGTCAGATGGGAGCCCTGCAGCCAGGCTGGCAGGGGGAGGGCATCCTGACAGGGTGCTGGGTGCAAGGGGGAACTCACCTCCTGTTGGAGCAGGCACTCAGCCCCAGACGGAAGGGCTCGTGCCACCAGCCCACAAACACCACGCCGCGGTCATCCAGGGACCACAGGGCCTGTGCGACAGACAGGCTTGTCCCACAGCTCCAGACTGGCTCCCTCTGGGGCTCCCCCTGCACCTTGTCCTGACCTGGCCAGGGGAGAGGTGCTCCGGGATGCCCTCCAGCAGTGAGAGGCTGCTGCCCTCCAGATCCAGGATGCAGAGGACAGGCACACTGCGGGTGCTCAGTGCCTCCCCCCAGTCCTCGTGGTACACGAACTGCTCGTCCTGCAGCACAGCCTTGTCAGACCCACGGCTGGTGGCCCCAGACATGGGGCCCCATGCATGACACACTCAAGTGGTGCATGACACACTCATGGGGTGCAGTGTGCTCATGGGGCATGTGGCACGCTCACAGGGTGCACGGCACACTCATGGGGCGCCTGGCACACTCATGGGTTACATGGCATGCTCATGGGGCACACCACACACTCAAGGGGCACACAGCACCCACCTCCTCATCCTTATCCTCCTCCGCTGGCCTGGCTGCTCCTGGCACATCCCAAGGGCATGGGGGCCGTGGTTTGGGCCGGCTCTTCTCAGCCACGTAGAGCAGCCGCATCTCTGAGTGGGACCAGGCCAGACAGGCGAAGGGCCCTGGTACGGTAAGAGAGTGCCAAAGCCCAGCCTGGTGCAGGCACAACTGGGCACCGGCGCTGCTGGCTGTGCCACCCTTGCCTGTGTTGTGGGCAGGGGGTGTGGGGCAGGGACATTACCCTCTGTGTAGACCTCCCCGTGCTTCCCCAGTGCCGTGAGGTCCACGCTGTGGCTGCGCCCACTACTGCCCCACACCTGGGAGGACGGGGTTCAGCACTGGCACGCCGTGGCCACGGTGCCCACCACAGGCACTCCAGCCACCCTGAGTGATCATCGAGGTGGCTGTGAAGGGGACAGCCCATGTTACCTCCAGCAGCTCATGGCCTTGCCGCGGGCAGCGGCTGAGCACTGCACGGTGCTGCCCCGTGGGCGAGTCCTGGCTGAGGAGCCTGCGGGCAGGAGGGAGGCTGTGATGGGCAGCACACAGCGGGCACTGGCTGTGCCACAGGTATTGGCCATGCTGCGGACAACAGCCACACCCTGGGCACCAGCCACACCATGAGCACCAGCCATGCTGTCCCATCCCGTAGCCCATCTGTGCCATACTGGTTGTGGATCTCGGCGCTGAGCGCTGCCCGGCTGACGGTGAGGCTGCCATCGCCTGCGTGCTGCAGGCTGTAGTGGCGGCTGAAGCGCAGGAGTCGGTGGCGGGACAGGTCAGGGCGGCTGCACTCTGTGGGAGGGGGCCGTCAGCACCCACCTGCACTGGTCCCATGGGCCAAAAGCTCCGGGGTGTCTGAGCCCGTGACTCACCAGTGTAGAGCAGGAAGGTCTGTCTCCCCTCGGTGGCCCCAAGGGCGGCATGAGTGATGGCAGGGAACTGGCTCAGCTCCCGGTAGCAGGCGGCAGGGGTGCTGGCCGCCTGGGCAGTGGAAGAGGCATGCTGGCGGGGTGTGAGCTCACCCCTCTGCCCATTCCCACCCCCCAAAACGGGACTGTGCCCACCCATGCAGATCCCTTAGATCCCCTTGCCCACCTCCGCACCCTGTGCGGTCTCCGAGGCCATGGGGCCTTGCTCCGCCATGCTGAGCTGCCGCCGCCTGCCGCTCGGCAGCGGGCAGGGTGCCAAGACATGCGCGAGCAGCATGGCCAGTGCCAGCTCTCCAGCTGCCCTGCACTGCCTGGGCGGCTGGGCAGGGTTCCCCCTCTGCCGGGGCACCCCTGGTGGCATGAACACTGAGCTGTGTGGCAGAAGGGTCCAGTGGCTCCTGGGAACAGAGGAAATGCTTGGTGCTGAAGCCACCACCACAGACGCCGGGGTGCTGAGCTACATCATTTATTGGGGGGTGGCAGTGGCAGGGGGGCAATTAGCACTGCAAGTGCTTGAGCAGCCACAGTGCCATGTTCATGAAACCATCAGCTTCAGCCTCAACGCTGGCCAGCGCATGGTTGTTTCCTGGGTACCAGAGGAGCCTGGAGGGGAGAGTGGGGGTTAGCGCCATGCCCACACCCCCCACCCTGGCACCCAGCACCCCACTCACCGTGTGGGGATGCCCCGGGCCTTGAGGGCACGGTAATACTCCAGTCCCTGTTTGGGGGGCACACGCCGGTCATCCTCCCCCAGCATCAGCAGCACAGGTGCGCGGACCTGTGGGAGCAGCACCACCTCAGTGCCAGCACCGCCAGCGGGACAGGGATGAGGACAGGGATGGTGACCTACCCGGTCAATGTAGCGCATAGGTGACTTGTGCAGCATCTCAGACCACTGGGCTGGGTCTGGCAGGGCATCAGGCGCATACGGCAGCCCTATTGCCGTCAGGCACCTGTGGGCAAGAGGGATGGGGGCATGTGTGGGCTGGGGTGGCAGGGGCCAGGATGGTGGGGGCCGGGAGCAGTGGTACTCACCAGTCAGGGATGTCGGTGGCGGCCACCATGGAGGCAATGTTCACCACAGGGTTGCGGATCACACAGGCATGGTAGGTGTCAGGGAACTGGCCGAGGAGGTGGCATGCCAGGAAGCCCCCGTGTGAGCCGCCCACCAGTGCCACCCGGCTAGCATCCAGTGACTCCTCCTGCAGCACTTGCTCCACGCAGAACTGCCATCACAGGGGATGCCCACTAAGGCAGGCAGCCCCACTTTCCCTCCTTGTGGGTACCTGCAAGAGTACAGGGTGCCCCAGGACCATGTGTCGGGGCTGTACCTGCACATCGCGCACGTCCTGCGTGCCCACGTTGCCTGGCAGGGAGACCACGTTGTCCTGGCCAAAGCCCAGTGAGCCGCGGTAGTTCACTGGGTGGGGAATAGGCAGTGTCAGAGGCCTTCATCCCCCCTCCCCAGCTCCACCGTGGGCACTGTGCTGCCCACCAGCACTCATGCCCCTCGGCATCACTCACCCAGCAGCACAGCGAAGCCCATGCGGCAAAGCGCTGCTGGATACAGCATCCACTCAGCTGTGAAGACAGAGTGAGGCCCCCCTGTGAAAGGCAAAGGCAAAGCGGAGTGATGCTGCCAGACAGGGCTACCCAAAGGTCCTGGTCAAGGGTAAGGACAGAGCAGATTCCCTGGGGGGCATCTGTGGAGAAGCGAGGGGTCAGACCTGCAGGTGTGACCCCCTTCCCAGCTCTTACCATGGGGCATCACAACCAGGGGGTGTTTCTGGGCAGCGAGGCCCTTGCTTGGGCGCAGCAGGATGGCATCGAAATCCAGACCCCCTGCAGAGGTGGAGTGTGGGGTGTCAGAGCTCGGTGAGGGCAGTGGAGCCTGGCCTGCCGCCCCTGGGCACTCACCATACTGGGGGTGTTCCTGCTCCAGCGGGGGCTGCAGGGTGCGGATGCCCCAGCTGATGCCAGGCACGGTGGGTGCGTCCTGCAGGCAGACCCACCGCACCTGCGCCTCCTGGCCAGTCTCAGGTAGAACGGCCACTTTCTGCACAGGGAGAAGGGTCAGTGCTGGTGCCAAGGAGCTAGTGGGCGCTGGGGAGGGGGGCATCACCTTACCAGTGTCGGGGGGCAGCTAGGGGTGGAGAACCTGGCCACCAAGAGGTCTCGGTTGATGGTGAGGACAGACCAGCTTCCCTGGGGGGCATCTGGGGAGGAAGAAAGGGAGTCAGACCTGCAGGTGTGACCCTCTCCCCAGCCCCATCACTGGCCTGGCTGGCACTCACTGGCTGTCAGCGAGGTCGTGGCACCTGTTGCCGTGTCCACCACGAACATGTCCTAGGGACGGGAGGGCAGAGTCTGGTGGAGTCCTGACATGGCTCATCCCCCGCCATGTGCCCCTGTGCTGTGCTGGCACAGCAGCCCTCACCTGCTGGCTGCGCTGGGCCGTATCCAGCACCAGCCTGCAGCTGTCGGCCGCCCAGCACAACCTTGGCAGAGCGCTGCAGTAAATGCCCGGGAAGGCACCTGTAATAAGAGCGGCGCTGCTCAGCATCCCTCTGTGCCCACCCTGCCACCCCCGGGGCTGTACTCACCCCAGGTCTGCCGTGGCACAATCTCCAACACCGTGCTGGTTTGCTTGGTGTACCAGTCATACTGGAAGAAACAGGAAGTGGGATGAGTATTGCAGGGTCTGAGCCCACCCATCCTCACTGCATCCTAGGGAGGTGCCACCACCAGCCCCTGCCCCAGCACAGGTGCGTCCCTGCTGCAGTGCTGCTCACCATGCGGAGGCGGCTGCACTGCTGGTGGGGGCCCAGGGCATTGTTCTCCAGGTAGACGATGCGGCAGTGGTTGGGGCTGAGACGCGGGGACCACACAGCCTTGGTGTCCTCGGAGAGCAGCTCTGCATGGGCACGAGGGGATGGTGAGGGGCTGCGGGGAGCTGGGGCGCCCGGGGGGTTGGGGTGTGCATTGCTCACCACATCTTCCACCTGCCAGATCCACATAGAAGAGCGCTGACCTGCCGGCAGAGATGGGTGTCACCGTGGGGACAGGAGTCCCAGGTGCAAGGTGGGGTGCCCCAAGGGGACTCACCGGCGATTGGTACAGTGCCGCAGGCCCAGGCGGAAGGGCTCGTGCCACCAGCCCACAAACACCACGCCAGTGTTGCCAGGTGACCAGAAAGCCTGTGGGGACAGGTGGGGTGAGCAGCTTAGCTGGCTGCTGGCCCCCAAAACCTCCCTTCTCCAGTTTCCCAGGGCTCCCCATCCTCACTTGGCCAGGAGAGAGGTGCTCCGGGATGCCTTCCAGCACCGAGACGCTGCTGCCCTCAATGTCCAGGATGCAGAGGACAGGAGTGCTGCGGGTGCTCAGCATCTCCCCCCAGTCCTCGTAGTACACAAACTGCTCACCCTGCGGCACAACCATGTCAGGCCACAGTTGTCCGAACAGCCACCACTTTCCCCAGGGCGAGGGGATCCCACCTTGAGGGGCGCGTCCTTCTCGGGGCGCCCCATGTCCTCATCAGAGGTGCCCAGCTCAGGGCCTTTGCTCTGGAAGAAGGACTCAGCCTTGGGACGCTTCTTCTCCGCCACGTAGAGCAGGTGGGTCTCCGAGTGCGACCAGGCCAGGCAGCCAAACAGGTCTGTAGGAGCTGGTCAGGCACCAGCCATCTTGTCCCCCCTTGGACCCCACGTCCCCCGGCATCGCCAGGCCCCTCACCATCGTCGTAGACACTGCCGTGCTTGTCCAGTGCCGTCAGGTCGATGCTCTTCACCTTGCGGTTCTGATCCCAGACCTGGTGACAGAGATGCAGGGGTGGCTCCAAGCCCTAGCATGGATCCACCCCCACCCAGCCCCCTCCTCACCTCCAGGAACTGCTTCTCCTTCACCTTCTCCTTGCCGGGGACCTTGCGCAGGACAGCCTTCAGCGCCCCGCTGGGGGACTCGCGACTCAGCAGCCTGCAGGTGGGTGGGTGCCCATCAGCCCCCCGCCATTGGCACCCCAAGGGGACACTGGCACGGGGGACAGGATGAGATGGGACTCACTCGTCCTTGATCTCAGAGCAGGTGCCAGCAGGTCCTGAGTAGACAATGGAGGCCCCATCGTGGAAGATCAGGTACTGGCGGCAGAACTTGATGTTCTCGGCCCGCGCCAGGTCCCTCTGTGACCACTCTGCAAGAAGCAGGGCGAGGACATGCGCTGCATCCCCTCTGGGCAGGCAGAGACCCCCTGCACACCCCCGGGCTCCCTGGGGGTTACCCCATTCCCGTACCGGTGTAAAGGCTGCAGTACTTGCCCCCGTACTGAGTGGTGACATCGGGTCCGAGGCAGGCGGTGCTGAGCGACGGGTGCTGGCCCAGCTCACGGTACAGCTCCGCCACCTCCTCTGCGCTTGACAGCACCTGCGGGTGATAATGGGGGGGTGGCGGGGTGCAGGGGGCAGTCACTGAGGCACCGGGATACATGGGGGGAATTAGGAGGGTACTGCGGGCAGCTGCTGGAGCGCTAGGGGCAGTTATTGGGGTGCTAGGGGCAGTTATTGGGGTGCTAGAGGCAGTTTTGGGGGAGCTAGGGGCAGTTATTGGGGTGCTAGGGGCAGTTATTGGGGCGCTAGGGGCAGTTATTGGGGTGCTAGGGGCAGTTTTGGGGGCGCTAGGGTCAGTTATTGGGGTGCTAGGGGCAGTTACTGGGGTGCTAGGGGCAGTTTTTGGGGTGCTGGGGGCAGTT
>JAVSBS010007522.1:0-19211 GCA_033124195.1 Coracias cyanogaster
CGATCTCTCCCACCGCCGCGGCCGGGCGCGCTCCGCCGGCACCCATGGAACGGCGGGGCCGGCGCCGCCCCCGCCCCGCCACGGCTCCGCGCCCCGGCCGGTGAGTGATGCGGGCGCGCTGCGCGGGGACGGGGGTTGCCCCCGCAGGATGGCGGGGGGAAGTTTGCGGTGGGAAGCGGGTGGCGGCGTCCGGGCGGTCGCGCCGCGTCCGGGGTCGCTGCCGCCCACGTCCCCGGGGGAAGGTGCCCAGGCGCTGCCGCCCGCCCGGCACCTGCTGCCGGCAGGTGGGAGCCCCGCGCCCGCGGGAGGCGAGCGCCGCGCCGGGGCAGACAGCGCCGCTGAGCCGCCGCGCCGAGCCTGGCAGCCCCGCGGAGGGACCCCCGGCAGCTGCCCCCGCCCTCCTCGCTCACCGAGTCAGGCCCTGGGAGGCATCGCTGCCGCGGGGGGCAGAAAAAGAGAGGGGAGGAAAATGTGGCCGGCAGCACCCGGGTTGTAGACCTGTCCGGATTTGGCCCCTGGGCACTTTCTCTCTTTACCTCCTTCTTTCCCCTGTGGCTAAAAGGCAAGGGCATGCACCGGCAGGGTGGCAGGGGTGTGGAAGCAGGACGGCAGAGTGGACGGCTCCTACCTGAGAGCAGAACTGGCGAAAGCTCCTCTGAGCATCGCTGGTGGGTTCCCACGCTGGCTGCTGGAGCTGGCTGGATGCAGCGCGCTGAGCTGGAACCTGACAAGCTGTGGAGGGCTGCAGGGCCGAGTGGTGGTTGGGTGCTGACAGGAGAGCACAAAGCCGCGTATCGAGCTCCTGTTTTGAAGGACTGGCTCCCTGGAATAGTACAGGGAAGGCTCGGTAACTGCAGTTCCCAGGGTGCTTTCCAGGGATGAGGGTGTAAGAGGGTCAAATCTTTTGGGGGCAGAAGGATGGTGGGAGAGAGGGGTGGCAGTCCCCAGCTGGAAGAGTTCTAGTGTGGTCCTTGTGTTCCGGCCATTTGACATATCAGGAAAAAGCACCCAGCGAAGTACAGGCAATTCAATCACCTTGGCTGACTGGGAATTAAAGTATATGACTTTTCTCTCTGTTAGTGCAGTAGGTTGAGGGCTTTCCCTGTTCCAAGGCTATTTGTCTTTGGTACTAGGGAGGAAAAAACCCATATCTGGGAAGTCATGAAAACCAGGCTTCATAGCATGGGGATGGAGTGTCTTGCAGTGGTCATCCTTCTGCCGTGAGACCCATTCATTGCCCACTCCCACTGAGACCCTCTGCAGTATATATGGCAAGTGGAATGTTTAGTAGAACAGGCTCAATTTGGTGTATGTCCATATGTTACCTGGCTATCAAACTTAATATGTAAATATATATATAAATATAATATTACAGTTTACATCTGCCAGCATTCCTTGCACTCTCGAATAAGTGCATTTCCTATATTACTGAGAAATGACCATCTATCAGTAAGAGTGCAGTTACTGACATCAGCTTTAGCTATCTCTTGCATATCCACCCTTTCAGTACCCACCCTGCTTTTTTCTGTTTGTTTGTTTGCTTTTCCGTTTTGGGAAATAGTTAGCCAAATTAATACCTCTGGTAGGTCAGCAGCAAGATTATGCATCTGAAGCAAAGCCAGCTGTTGCAGTGGAGAAGCACTAATTTGACAGATCCCAGCATTGACAAGTTCCAGTCTGTGTTCCCTCCTTGCAAGGGTACTACTACCTTGGTTATTGTGAATTAGCTGTATGCTTCCACAGACACTGCAGAAGAGCAGAGCAAGTGGAAAATCATTTCCCAACACGCAAGAATACGTGCATGTATAGATACATATAACTCTTCTGCTTTTTGTTAAAGGAAACCAGAAATGTTTTTAACAGTCTGACTAGCATGGGATCTCTCCCTTCCCTCTTCTAGAACTGCCACCCAGAGCCATGAAGCTATCAGAGCCCCAAAATGTCAAAGCTGATAGATTTCCATTAAAATATTTTATAATTAGAAAAAGAAAACTGAAAATATGCCTGAGCAGTTCAAAATGGAAGATCCTGCTGGGTCATCTCACTTCTCACTCCAGAGCATGAGGGTTCCCCCCAGGTCACCATGTAGTGCTTTGCTTAGTGAATTGATTGGTTTAGCCAAGTCTAATACAGCAATGACCTCAGCAGTTTGCACTCTACTCTGGTGTTATTCTGAAGGCAGGAGAGTGGAAGACGCAAAAATCATCTTGGAATACATACCAAAAGATTGTTTGGAGGTTTGGGTTTTCTTGTTTTTATTGTTGTTTTAAATGTCTCACTGGTCTTTGAAATGGGCCCCACAGCTTCAGAGTGGTAAGAAATTGTTTGGAAGAGGAAATGAGAATGGGGTTGCTTAATCTGCTGCGTTTCCTTTTTCAAAACATCAAGTTTAAGGTGAGTGAGGAAGGGAGCAAGACAGGACAGAGCTATCCTTTCACATAGGTTGTTTTCTTGGGGACAGCTTTGATGAATTGGGAAGCAACTCTTACTAGGCTATAGAATTCTGCTTCCTAATTAGAATGTGACCCATTTTGCTTGGGAAGTAGGGTGATCTTGAACCAAAGGGGAGGATAGAGAGGGCAGTGATACAGTGTACCCTTTCTCTTCATGATTTAAAAAAATAGAGTACTGACAGGTATAAAAAATTGCTAGAAGGTGGTAGAAGGATTCCTTGTTAGCATTCAGTACAAAAATTTCTGTGCATCATGAGCTTTTCAAGAGTATTTTTATTCTGCTGTAGTGTCCCATTTTATTTTTATCTGCACAAGTTTCTCTGAAATCTAGGGTATTCTCTTTTCTAAAAATTTTTGTGATCTCTTGGCATGAAAGATTGCAGTGGTTCCTTCTGACCTTAAGAAAAAGAGTGCATGTTATATATAACTACAGTCTATTATAAATTTGCTACTTTATTGCTCACACTGGAGCTGGACTCCTTCTTTAGAAGTCATGAACTGGTGACCTAGCTAATTTGTATAAACAGTATCTATTACAGCAGGTGCAGAAATGTAGCAGATTTCAGCTGAAAATACTTCCTACTAAGTCAGCCTTACTCAGCTTGTTAAGTTTCCCTAACCAAAATTTAGATACTTCAGAAATATACTTTAAGAAGGCTTAGAGATGATAGGATATATATCATCCTAACAGCACTGAAATTATGATTAGATTTCTTAGTATGCTGACTATAAAAGTTAAAGCTATGGTTTAATGTCTACTGGTTGGGCAGCATTCTTAAATATAATTTAGGGAATGTACCTAGACAATATAATTTAGGCACTGTAATACAGGTTCACACAGTTACTTATCTTTTCACCTTCCCTTTTAATGCACAGACGGCTTTTTTTATATATCATGAGTTTATAGCCCTTATAGATCTATGGCTTCATTAGTATATAGTTCTATTTAATTTAATATACTTGTCTCTGTAGCATTCACTGAAGTAGGTAAATACTTGCAGTTGATAATTGGAAACTAGAATTCAAGCATTTCATTGTCATGTGTTGTTTAAAACTTTTGTTAAGTTGTAATTGAAAAATGGGATGGAGGGAAGTGTGGGAAGCATTTCTTCATGAAGAGGACATTGTGAGACAGTTTAATGGTTAAAAATAGCAAAATGCAGACTACATTTCCAAGGAAAAAGTTTCCTAAACTAGATTAGATTGAACAAAGAGAAAGTTGCTCCCTTTCTGTTATTAACTTAGATTTAAGTGATACTGTAAAACTCTCTAGTACAGCTAACTGGATACGAAGTGTTGCACAAAGGAGATCATATAAACAACTAAGGAAAATACCTTATGGTAGACACCATCCCTTCTTAGAGGATAGGAGTGTGTACTGCTCATATCAATTAGTTCTTGAACAATTTCAAGTACACAACAATTAATTTAATTCATTTTTCTAACACATCACTGAATATAAAAGTTCAGATCATTGGCTTTTCATCAGTTTAGAAAGTTGTTTGTAGAGCTGGTTAGCTCCATTACAGATTTTTTTTTTTTTTTTTCTTCCAATATAAGAAGCCAATGTAGCAGATATGTGGGTTGTACTGCATGGCTAATTTTAACTAGGAATATTAGTCTTACATCTTGCAGTACCGAGTGCCCAAATATGCACAAAGGAAAATGGAGTCCACAAACTGTCCTGCAGTTCTATTCCATCTGCAAAACTAAATATACAGTATAAGAATGGAATGTCTCCTCAGATTTTCAGCTCTAATCTCCCTCTAGAGATAGACTTCAGCAACTGATCTATGGTTCTCATTCAGGCCAGACTGCTTTTTTAGATGCCTCGGCAGAGATCTCTCTAGTTAAGCACCTCAGTTCTGGAAGGAGAGAAAGTGAGGACCTTTGGGACTTAACCTGTTCATCGTCAGTCCCTAGAGAACCATAAAAGTGCAGCTTCTCTTTAATGAAGGTGTAGCCACCTGAATACTCATGGAAAGGATGTAGTCTTCCCTTTTCTAGTCACTATCCTGGTAGTACTGAGTCTCATTAGCTTTGCTAAACCACTCAGTGTGTTGCTGTGGGCTTTTACGTGAAGTGTCCTGCAGTCAGGTTTGTCAGCAGACCTTACATGATGCTTACTGACTGTCCTACAGACACTCCTTATGTTCCCTCCCACACTGCTTCAGCAGATAACTTGAAAGTTCTTAGGAAAGTTCAGATCTAAATCCAGCCCCACTTTACCCCCAGCAAAAACGATGTCAGTCCAGGCAAAAAACTACATTTTGTTAATGCTAATTTAGGTAGTTTAGGCCGTGCTATTGAGTGAGTGGGCATTCAAATACTTTAGTAATGTGGTGAGGGATGGTCAGAAGTCATAGTGATACACATTTCAAAGAGCACTGGAATATGCTTCAAAGCCAATGAAATATGGCAGCTGTGGATCTCATATTGCATTTACTGAGGAAAAACTTTCTTTTTCTTCTAAGCTACTTTTTGAAGAGGCTTTAATCATGAAAGCTTATTTGATTGGTAATGTCCACACTGAATCTTGTTGAATAAATGGTATGGCTCATTTTGCTAATTAATTAGAGAAAGCTGAAGAAAAGATTAAGCAAAAGCAATCAGACTTTTTAAAAAGTCTTGGTTTAATCTTCAAAGCACCATTTAACATAAACTGTGTTTCTTTTACCAACTTGGTCATTTACTTGTAGCAAATACAATAGTAATAACTGTCAGTTAAATTTTTGTACTAATCTGGAATACAAAATCACTCAGTGAAGTCTTGTATGCTTGGCATGGCTTATGAAGTCAATGAAGAGAATTCTTAAAGCAGAAAAGTAATTTGGTAGAGTGGCTGCTATAAACTCTTCCGTGCATGCTTATCATTGCTGAAACAGTTTTTTGGACCCATGCATTATAAAGCTACAGAATACATATTTGCATCATTTATATAAACTGCTGTAATTGTAGCCACCAAACTGCAGAGTTGCATAAAGTGTTAAAGAGGACATAAGAAAACTGAATGACAACCAGTTTATATGCAATTTTATTCCTGGACACTGCTTTGCCCACACAACATATGTTTTATGCTGAATTTAGAGGCACACATGTCCATTGTGCTGCATTAGTCTAACGCAACAAAATAACTGATACAGACATCACATTTATACAGTTTGAGAGAAACAAAAGATAATAGAATGAAAAGGCAGACAAAGCTTTATTGCTTGCAAGCAAAACAATAATGGCATATAGGTATTTTGAATGGCATAATTACTGATATGGTTCATTGGGAGTGCATAAAGATAGTAAATGCCACAGTTACTGTAGCAGTGTTCTGCAGTGTAAGAACACCTGATGCGTACCTGAACAAATAGTTGGGGAGGAGCAATGAAGTTCTGTATATCTGGAACTGAAGATACTCCCATGTTATTCTGAGGTCTTGTGTTGCAGCAGAAAACAGTTGCTTTTGTTTATTTGGAAAAAACTATCCCTCCAAAAGTATTTGAGTTAAGAATGGGAGAACACTGAGTCAGAGCTCCACAGAGGCTAAGAAAGTTATCTGAGGTGAGGCCCTAGGTACCACACCTGTAACATCCCAAAAGTCCAATTTCAAAGAGCAATGCCAGCCAAAACAAGGGTAGAGCTGCATGGTAGAGCAAGGGTAGAGTTCAGAGACACCTTGCTGTGTCTTTGACTTCCTCCAAACATTCCCATGCTACACTCAGCTACAGGAAGGCTAAAATAAAAAGAGTTGGCAACTGAGTAGTATGCAAACTATGAATTAAAAATGAACAGTCCCAATGAATTGTTATATATTGTTCATTTTAAAAAAAACAACCCAGCGGTGCTTTCTCACTAATATCTGAGACCAGCAGGTAGAAGTTAATCTTTCCAGAGACAGACGGCCTACTGTAGAACTTGGCTTTATTAGCATAGTGTATTTCAATCTGTCTACCAAGAAATCAGGGTTCCTACCATTAGGCTTTAGCTCCTTTCAACAACAGTTCAACCTGTTCCTCACTGGAATCCTATTATGCTTTTCCAGTAAGGTGTTAAGACAACTCAGGCTTACTATTTGTGGAGCTAGTGACTCTTAAAATATACTCTGAATTAAGTGGCTATTCCTTTAATCTGTGACCTTAAAATTCAGCAAGAGTTGATGCTTTATTGCTCTTATGTGCTGAGCTGCCCATCAGTCACTGTTCCAATCTGGCTGGTGCTGTACTGCTTGCTCACACTGGTGCTAAATTTGCTGGTAGCATAGCTCAATGGGGACATCCACCGTGAATTTACCTATATTGAATTGTCTGTCACCCATTGTCTGCCCCCACCAAGATTCCTCAGTGTGGGGCTAATAATTGAGATTATTTGTTGTTAAAACTGAAGTGGATTAATCTGAAAAAGATTAACAGGAATGGTGAGGATAGGGAAAGAGCAGAAGATTAATGACACCAGCCAAAATGGAGTTCTTTCATCGAGATGAAATTTAAGTGACCAAAAATGGAAGAACAAATTCCTCTGCAAAGTTTCCTCATATGAGATATCACAGAATAGCCCAGGGCATGGCCTTCTGCCCAAAACAGGGTGTACCCATGAGCTCAAAGCCTGCAGGCATACAGGGAATCACACACTCTTTTGACTTCACATCTACGATTATGTTTTGCTTCCCTCTCTTCCCAGCCTTGATTTCTGCTTCCCAACAATATTGCTGCCTTGTAGCCCTTTAAAGGTGATTAGAAAAAGGAAAAGCATAAAAGTAATAACCAGTAGCAAATACCAGGAAGCAGACCCACTCCATTTGGGATGGAGTCGTGACCTCTGTAAATGCAAAGCTATCAAACAGAAGTTTCCAGATCACTTAGAAACACATCATTAGTCCTTATCACACTGGGACTTAGCTTATTGTGGAAAAGTCATTAGTTTCTTTTCAGATTCTCTGGAGAATTTCCAAAATGTAGCCCTTGCATTTCCTCAGGTTGTTCGTATGTAATTTTGTATTTCAGCCCTTGTTAGCCAGTACAGTACATGCTGTTTCAAGCTTAAATTCATAATTACAGTAGCCTACTGAGGCAAAGCAGTCAGGTGTTCTGCCATCGTGGCTTCCACTTATAAATGGAGTTAGACAATACCAAAATCATACTGATACCAGCCCTCCACTGAGCTTATAAAGTCTTTAGAAGACATCTTAATTTAGGGAGCTTGTATACACAGCCTGCTCATAACATGACAATCTAACAGCTATGCTATGTGAGGCCATTAAGATTTGACTTCAAACATTAAAGACACCCTGACCTTTAAATGGAGTTCAGAGGTGATATTTTGTAGTCCCTGGATAAGGTGTAAAGTTAGTTGTTTACATCACAGCAGCTTGCTGGCTAACTCTTGAAATGACCTTCAAAATTATCTATTGTGTACTTTATTTCCTGAGCATCATGACTGGAACTACAGGTTTTCTAGCATTTTGTTGATGCAGTCATACTAAAGTCTATGGATTCATTATCTTACCTTTTGGCAGGGCCAGACTCTGTACCACCTGACCCTATCATTAGAAACCCTAAGCACAAAGCAAATGTTAACTCCACTTAAAAGTTACACAAAAATTCAACTGTTTCTTGTCTACTACTCACCCAGAGCTCTTCCTAATGTCTTCCTAGGAAAACAATACCTTCCCACAGTTGGCCAGCTCTATTTATATTGCGTGAACCTTTTTCACAGGAGGCTTTACTTCTAAGGTTGCTGCCACACAGATGGTCCTTTAGAAGGCTATAGTTCCCACAAGACCCTCAGCTTTTAGGAATACTCTTTTAGTCCAGTCCATACCTTTTCCTTTTTGTTTCTAAGATAAACCTATTATTTCAGATTTGAAAAAAAAAAAAAGGCACTTAATTCTCTTGTGATTGTGGCTCAACTCCAATGAAATCACATTAAAAAATAAATCTTGGGTGTTAACAGAAAGATTCAGAATGTTCATGTCTCCTGATGACTGGAAATTGTTTTCTCATGGCATTATTTTATGTACCTGTCTTTTAAAGAATTTGATTATACCAAAAGATGTATGAGCCTAGAGTTGAGGAGGTCAAAGAAGTTTGTTTGGTTGTGAAAAGCAGGAGATAATTGCAGTGTGGCCTTAGTAGTGATATGTCTAGGTATAAAATAACATGCTTCTTTTTCTTTTCCCTTTTTTTGGCAGATTTTCTGTTTGAGAAATACATGTTCACTTGGCAAAACAAAAACAACTTTTAAAGGTTGTTCTTGGTGGAAATCACTCTATGCCCCATTACCTGCTTGAGTGAAACCAGACTAAGAACTTCTGTCATGGCAGCTTTTCTGCTAGGAGCTGTGTTGCTTATTGTTCAACCTCAGATAGTGCCTTCCAGACCGGCTATAAATTTGAAGGCTGAGACTTCTTCTCAGTCTATTCAGAGAGAACTTTTAAAGAAAACAACTCAAAAAAATGACTTCAAGGAAAACATTCATTCTAATGGATCATGCCAGCAGCTGCCACAGACTATCATTATTGGAGTGAGAAAAGGTGGAACAAGAGCTTTGTTAGAGATGTTAAGTCTCCATCCAGATATTGCAGCAGCAGAAAGTGAAGTTCACTTCTTTGACTGGGAAGATCATTACAGAAATGGATTGCAGTGGTATATCAATCAAATGCCGTTCTCTTATCCCCATCAGATTACTGTGGAAAAAACTCCAGCATATTTCACATCACCTAAAGTGCCTGAAAGAGTTTATAACATGAACCAGTCAATGAGACTACTCCTTATTTTAAGAGACCCAACTGAGAGAGTACTATCAGATTACACCCAAGTGTTCTATAATCACATGCAAAAGCACAAACCGTATCCATCCATTGAACAATTCCTGATTAAAGGTGGTGAGCTCAATGTGGACTACAAGGCAATAAACAGAAGCTTATATTACATTCACATGCAAAACTGGCTGAAGTACTTTCCTCTTGATCATATCCACATTGTAGATGGGGATAAACTAATCAAAGACCCCTTCCCAGAAATAGAGAAGGTAGAGAGATTTTTGAAGTTATCACCACAGATAAATGCTTCAAACTTCTATTTCAATAAAACTAAAGGCTTCTACTGCCTAAGGGACAGTGGTAGAGAGCGTTGTTTACATGAATCAAAAGGACGAGCGCACCCGCAAGTAGATACCTGGTTACTTGAGAAACTGCATGAATATTTCCATGAACCCAACAAGAAATTTTTTGAGCTTGTGGGCAGAACATTTGACTGGCACTCATTTGTGGCAAGTTAGTGGTAAGCTTCAGAACCTATGTTCCAGTGTACATTTAGAAATTCTAAAAAGGGCATTTAAGCTATAATTTATTTGTAAAATCCATAAATACTTCTGTACAGTATTAGATTCACAATTGCCATATATACTAGTTATATTTTTCTACTTGTTAAATTTGAAAGCATTTTGTATTGTTTTTCATGGTTGTTAACATTGTGTATGATGTGTCTATATGAAGAAATGAAATTATTTCACTGCAGAAGATGCTGTCTTGAGAATGCATTGTCTTTTTAATAAAAAATTCATTTCAACAGAACCCTTCAGAATTGTTTGAATACTTTGGCCTTTCTGGACTATTCTGGACTCTCTCCTCTAATTGCTAATGAGTATGCTAAACTTTACAATTCCATTTTTCTTGCTTTAAAATGTGGTTTAGTAATTTATTTTTCATTTGAAAATATTGTTGTACTTAGCAAATTGTTCCATCCTGCTTTATAAAATTATTTCCTGATAAAGTGGTGGTACTTATACATGTTGGGACATGCACACCCAAAGGACAATGGAAGTCTGTATGTAATATGATGTATTAACTGCTGTACTTACCTTCATATTTACTGTTATAACAAGTACTCCTCAAATTCTTTGGCAGTACAGTGCAAGTTTCATGGCAGATTTTTTTAAGATTCTGTGGGGACCAGCTCCTAAAATCCAGAGTTAGCTGCATAAACATGATGAACCTGAAAACCTCCTACAGTCTCTGAATGTATATATGCTTAATAAAAAAGGAGGGTTGAGAGAAGAATTTAAGCAATATAGGGACAATTTCAAAGTTGATTATGACTGTTCCTACATTTTATAGCACACTTATGCTTTGCTATCAATGAAAGTGACCACTTACACCAGAAAAATTAGTTGGTCTGCATTCCAAAAAGCAGCAACTTCATTTATATAAATATTACCACACTTGTACTCCATTTAATGCTGTTTTCTATGAGTTGAGCAGATGCAACTGAAAATTACCCATGGACTACTGTTCATTTAATCTCCTTCCAAGAACCATGATGCCATGTCTTGATTATTCTTGTGTGTTGTGGGATTAACCCCAATTCCAGGAATTTTTATTGTCTTCCATCTGCTAAAAATGCAAGTTAGATGTTAGTACGTAAGTAAAAATTACAGCTCTCCAAGTCTGCAGTACTTATGGTGTCTCATTAGCCATCAATTTCTGGAGCTAGAGTTAATCCTGTTTCCACACAAGGCTTACTATGGTAGTTTCATTCTGAGCTGCTAATTTTCATTTTATGATCTTGAGTTTGGCTGTTGAATGTGCAGTGGCAACACCCTATAAATTTGAACTTGTAACTGATTAATACAGTTCTTTATAAGGTTTAAATGTAGATTCATTAATTTTTTTTCTGGTGAGATGGTGCAAACTTGGGCCCTATGACAAGGTACTGTCTGGATGCAAATATCCTATATTATGCTGTTTGCATGAAAATTTGCAGATGCTGCCCCCCTCTCTCCCACTCCTTGTGCACCTGCCCAAGTTGTATTCAACCTCAGAGAGGCTGGTGGTGTTTTATAAAGCAGGCCTTTGATGAAAGTCTACAATGAAATGGTATTGTACTCAATAAAATATTTTCTGAATTGCATTTTTCCTTTCTGTTTTGTTCATCAGTTTCTAGTTTGGAAGACTAGTTTAGATTCCAGTTAAATGTTACCTAATAATTTAGCTGTAGCTTGGTGGATTGACTGGAAAGCAGTTGTTTGCCACTGGAATGTGCTTTCATGGTCTGTTGCTGACCAAGAATATACAACAAGGAGGGAAAGTTTCTGGTGGCAATAATGTCAAATGTTACATGAGGCAGATGCCAAAAATACCATCATGCTCCTATTAAAGCTGTAAAAAAGAGAAATTTGGGGGGTTTTATGTGAGGTGGAGCAGTCTTTTTTTTCTACATTCATTATTATTCCATTTCCTTGCTAATGTGATCTCTGCAGGAGCTATCTAGACTTAAGAGGTTTTGGCCAAAGAAATTAAGCCTTCCCACCTTAGTATAGTCCAGCCTTCACTAGTGCCTCCCTACAGTCCCAGGCTAAGCCCACCACATTCATCAACTTTTTGCTGGGAAAGGAAAAATACTGCCGTGGTAGGTGACCAGGAGCCAGAGGAGTATGAAGGCAGGGTTGCATTAAGTTCACTTGCAACAGGTCCTGTAGGGTGGCATAGGGTATAAGTGTTGAATGCGTGAATGCCAGAGCAATACTGACCTCTGATGTTAGTACTAAGGATACTTTTAGATGTATAATGCTATTTGATGCCAGTATCTTACCTATCAGGAGGCAGGACACATATACATATTTCCCCCCACCTAGCTCCCAGTAGGGCTTTTCTCTGTAGAAAGAGAAGTAGAGCATGAACCATTGGGTCACTATTACTCTGTTAGTGCTAGGACCTCATAGCATGTTTCCTGTAGGATCAGGAGTTCACATGACTAATGCCCTAGACCCTAAGTTCAATGGGGCCCCCAGAGAATATGTCATACCAAATGTGTATGCCTTGTACAGGGATGGCACAATTGTACAATACCTTATCCTGGAGGTTGCACAGCTAGCTGTGTGGTAGCTATGATGTGATGGACAATCATACTCTCATTAATAATAATGTTAACATTTACCTGCCATAGATGCCTTAAGTTGAAGAGTTACAATACTTAAAACTAGGATTCTGAGTCCAAATCTTCAGTTTAACATGAGCAACATTCACTTTCCACACACACAATTGTGTTTAAATATATTTGCTAAGCAATTTCTCAAGAAGTGCTAAACAACAACAAAAGCCAACAAGAAAATATGAAAGAAAGAGGATGAAGCACATCGTGATTGAGACTGTAAAAACAGTAATAACAAGCTTTGAAATCATGCCATGTTTATTCATAAAAGAAAAAAAATCTCTGAAAATTCCTTTCCAGTGTTATGAAATACATTAGTTTAATTCTGAAAAACTCTACTACCTCAGGTTTAAAGTCCAACCATTTAGGTATTGCTCCAGAGGCCTCTTTTCTTCAAGGCAGCTAGCCAAGTCAGTGATCACTTGCAAATATAAACTAACTAAATACACTTCATGAGAATTCAATGTCCAACTCAAAGCCTACCACTCCCCTTGAGTACAAGAGGAAATGCCAGTCGAGTCATTAATCAGGGTGGCACTGCAGGACTAAGTCTTGCCCTTTGCTTCACAACAAGTATTAGTGTGAGTCTTTAAAAGCCAGAAATTGTACCTGCAGAGGACAAAGTTTAAACTGTAATGATTATCCCATGAACACTGCTGAAAGTATATGGAAAGGAAAAGATGGCTCCTAGGAAAAAAAGACCCAAAAGTTTTTTCTCTGTCAATAATACAGCTACATCAACTGCGGGTGCTGTATGATCCTTTTATATATGCTTTTCTGTTCCTTATACCTTTTTCCTGATATTATAGGATAAATAACATCTATTGTGCTCGAATAAATCACCATTGTTTTGGAAAAATCTCAGAAAAAAATCCATCCTTTTTAAAATCTTGCTTGTGCCTATTTCCATTGGGAATATGGTGGTGCTACACTGATTGATAAGTGTGTGAGACTTACCACCACAGAATATTTTACATGAAAATTTTGTTACTTTGGGGCTCAAAGCTGATAATTTTACAATTACGTATCCACATGCATTTTCAGACTAAGTTTCTGCAGAAGGCCAAGATGCCCATTCAGTGTTGTCATCCATGCAGATTTCAAATGTCTAAAGAGAATAAGATGGAGTATAATTCCGTGTCTTCTGCTTTATCTAGCATGGCTGACAAGACATTTAAGAAAGTTCACACATGCATCCCACAAGGAAGAGGCTGAACATCAAAACTATTTCTCAGAGGAATATCCTTTCTCCTTTATTTTTCAAAGTGAAAGTGACTTGAAGGTTCTAATTTAGCTCACATTGTAAATGAAATTTTGCAGGAGCGTATTAGTAGATTACTTCCAATACATTAATAAAGTAGTAAAAAGTACAATAAGGCAAAAGTATTAAATTTAACTTATGTCAACAAAGTGTGTTGTACTTGCTACTAGGTATATACCAGCAGAAATAGTTGCAAGTATGTGCCCCTACAGCTGTTAGATTATTCCTTTCTCATTCTTAATCCAGTAACTTCCTTTTATATGACTCTATCTAAGTTCCCAGTTACGCTGGAGAGATTGTCTGTTTGATATTAATTCCTTCCTTTTGCAATTGTGTTGGAAAGGCCAGTGACAGCTGGAAGCCATGCAAATGTCTTATGAGTGAAAAAATAGTATTTTATTAATACTTTGCTTACCAAAAATAAATGAAATTGCATTTTTATCTCCTAGAATATTAGCAAAGGAGAGCAGTAGTCTCTTCTCCTGCAACGATAACCTATCCACAGTAAATTTTCTATTTAACAACCACACAACAGCTGATGTAGTTTTTAAGTTAATCGTGCAATAAACTCAACAGTGATGCTGCAGATTTTAAATGCCGTCTGGGATATATAAAATATGCAAGTCAGGGTGGGAAGCAGCTGGATACGTAGGAACAGCTGGTCTCATTGGTCTGAGAACACTTTTTTTAATGATAAGGGATATGGAATTTTTGGTTTGGATATCACTTTGTATTGTCTATGAAAGCAATGTCTTCAATTAACTTCCAAGTCAATAATCCTGTCACAATGACATCATCTTTTTACTTGCTATTGACATGGTTCTCTGCCAAAAAAACTGTTTAAGAGCCAAACCCTAAACAGCAGGTGCAGGAGGGATCCCTTAGAATAACAAACAAAAATTGCAGTACAACTCAGACACACAGCTTCAACTCTGAAGGCACATGGACTTGAACAAAGGACTATTCCAAAATGAACAGCAAAATTCTTCTCTGCTTAACTTGGATGAAGGTTACAAAAACAGGAACACATATGCATTCACAGAAAAAAATCAGAACAACTGACATGCCCTCCCTTCCTTGGTTTTCAATCAATCAGTCAGCAATATTTCAACAATAATGATCAGGCCAGCTTCCAGAACTCAACACAGTTCAGTCCAGATAATACTCAGATGCAAAAGGAAGAGCTCTTGCAGCATTTTTTACACAAGACAGACTTCTCAGGGTATCTGTTATTACTGAATTTTGTGAAATTCCTCTTTCCTCTCTAGTATGCTTCTGTGTCGCATCTGTCCTGTACATATTATATTAATATTCTATAAGAAAATAGATCCATGATCCTATTGTGTTTTTATAGAATACTGTTCAAATGAATGGGAAACTACAGCATTATGGACATACTTTATATATATTTGCTCTGCGTCCTGGTTTGACTTAGAACCAAACCAATTCTGTTCAGTGATTTCACTTTTCAGCTAAATCTTTTCTAACTGCACTTTCTGAAGCTAACAGCATGTTTTCACAGACAGTGTCTGCTTCTAGCAGTGATAACACTTGATTTTTAGAGTTCCTACCAAGGACTGGTGTGCAGACCAAGGTCACTGCTAACTCTTGTGTACCACATCGGGGGGTGCAGAAAGAGAAAGGCTGCACCTGCGGGGAAGAGCAGCCAAGACAGGGGACCCTAAACTTACCAACAAGGGATTCCATCCCATATACATCATTATATACATATACATTCAGTATAAAGCTGAGGGATCACAAGGGTATCAACCCTTTTTGCCTTCCTGTTGGCCCTTCCTGTCAGCCCTTCACTGGCCTTCGCTTCCCGTCTGCCTTCAGGACCCTTCCCTTCTTGGACCTTCTTGTGCCTTTGATCCTGATTCGTGTGTTCCTGAACGCAGCTCCTGAACCTGGTTCCCATTCTGCTGAGCCCAGTCTGGGACTTTACCAGTGCCTGCTCCACAGCCTCAGTGGTGACAGCGACATAATTGCCATCAGGGGGAGGTTGGGTTTTGTATATATTTATATATATCCCATTTTATTATTATTATTATCATCTTTAAAGCTGTTTTAGTTTTCTAATCCAGAAGTGTCTCTCTCATTCCTTTCCTCTCCCATTTGGGAGGGCAGGGGGCCATAAGTCTCTCTCCCTTATCCTTTTTCTATTCTTCTATTTGGAGGAAGGGGGGGTAGGAGAGGGGTTAACAGAGAGCGTCTGTTGTAGGTCTGGTGGACTGAACCTAAACTTTGACACTCTGATATATTTTAAACTTTAACTGACTAAAATTTGGCTTATTTTGTCTGTGTCATTGCATTACAGAAGGAACTTCCGTCACATCATCACACACAATTAGTTATGTAATGCATTCAGTAAATAGAAATGTATAATCAAAGGAACATATTTTTCTTGTTGCTAGAGTAGCAGTTATCAGCAATATTATAAGACTTTAACCCATACTACAAATGGTAGCAGTACTTCTTTTGAAGTAATGGAAACGGTTTGAGAAGCACGGATCAACATGTTGATCCATGTAGAAATGGTTCTTTTTTCCCCTTGTGGCTTTGTGTAAAGTACAAAGGGCAGGAATGCAAGTTATGTTATATAGTCAGATAACAAAAGTTTACTGAAATGTAGCTAAAGAAAAGGTAACATAGGTGTGCATGAGCTGAAAGAAAAGGAATGGAAACCATACCATGGCTTGTTTATTTTAGTGTCTCCTCATACTCTTGCCTGAACATGTGTGTTCCTGTGCAAGAGTAATAATAGAGGGGGAAAAGGACACACTCTGCAGAAACAGAACACCTAGTCCATTTTGACTGTCGCACTGGCTGGGACCAGGGCTAGACAGACACATGAACAGACGAGGGCACTGGAAGTCGATAGTAAGGGAACACTGGATATGGGGGAACATCTTATCATAGCCTCATTCCCTGCGTTCACATCCTTACATATGATGAACAAGCACTCTTAGGAAAAACATCTTCTTGCCCAGTTCTTGTATGTGCCACCCAAACAGAGAAAAGGCATCCAAATCCATCCGTGTATCACCTGATTCCCATGCCTTAAGGCCTTTTAAAAAAAGTCTGTGCAGGATGATGCAATTAGACTTATTATTCACCTAAGTGTCTAATCTTCCCCTTTTCTGTTTTGAAATTTCTACCAAGTTTTCCATCTGCTACAACTAAAAGGGTTTGATGAATAAATGATTTACAGCCTGCAGGAGGAAAAGAGTTCGTATTAAACATTTTGCAGGCAGGAGACTTGCAAAATAGAATATTTTCTATTAGAAAAAAGAGCATCTGTGGACCAGTTGGTTTCTTGCTGACTAAGCCAACTGGATATGATACTACTTTTGGCAGCTTCCTTATTCTTGTGTGGGCTTCAGTTATATTAATTCCATAAGATACATATTATTGAATATAGCTATATGTTGAATATCATGCATATGATGTTTTATGATGTTGGCATTAGTTTTCTAAAGTTAATTATTTAACATCAAATGATGCTAAAATCCTGGTGCTGTTTTTTCATACTTAATAAATTTGAGTCAGCTAATGCTCAGACATTCATACAATGAAAAGAAAATAATGTAAAAGCTGAACTGCCTCAAATGATCCTTTTTGCAACTCACACCATAACATTTTTTCTGCAGCCTTATGGAAGAGAGAAATTTCAAACACAGTAAATAAAGGAAAGGATTTACTATCCCTTACAAATAGGGCAATGCATGAAAAATGGATTTCAGCAAGTGAATTAACTGTTCATGCAGTTGAATAGGGTTTGACAGCTCAGAAAAATGAAAAGGAAAGCCTTTCCTGTTCTCAGAACAAGGGTAAAATGGGTGTCACAGCCTCTGCGGGGACCTGCGGAGCTCTAGTATGTTTCCTCCACTTTATCACAAACATGAGAGTTTTAGTGCCTCTCATCTGTCACCAAAAGATGCTTTTTCTTCTCCTGTGCACCAGGTGACTAGCCTTGAATTGGTCTGTTTAGCTTGAGTATACTGAAAATAACAGCTTAAACATAAAAGAGGAGGTGTCTTAGTAGAAGCAGCAGTTCTCTTCTCCACCTACATAATTTCTTGCCTTATAAACAGTTATGCTGAATCAGCTGGGAGGACAATGTGCCCAATGCAGACAGCAGGAATACATTACACTGATACTGATGCTAAACTCTTCATTACCTTGTTCAGGAGACAGCTTTGGCATTGTTCCTACTAACTGAAGAACCTCAGCTCTTTAAAATTGTCACCATTTCATTGGAAAATAGGCCATCATCTCTTGTGTTTGATTGTCTAGTAGTAACTACTTGCTAGGGGATGATGCCCCTAAATTTCTTTTTCCCCAAGCCAATGATTCAGAATGTGATTTCAGCAGACACATGTCATGGTTGAACACTCAAAGATACTGATTAATCTGGCCAAAGCTTGTCAGAGCTGTGCCAGAACAGTAATGGATTCAGCTCAGAGAATAGCCCAAACAAAAACTGTTCTTTCATCTACGTGAGGTCCCCGGTTCAGGTCAACATGCAGTTCTGCAAACACAAGCAACCTTGAGCAGATCTGAGTGGGACACAACCTTTCATTCCAACAATGCCATCGAAAATTAGCCTATTAAATACAGAAGTTTTCAGGTATTACAGCACCTTGAGATATTCCTGTCTTCTATTTGTGCTGCTTTAGGACTGGTACGACTTTGTGGGCAGTTATCCTGTGAATTGGATCAGGGTACTGATGTATTTTTTTTTACATTTACTTTAAAGCACTGGTCATGTAAAGACAACTAAAGAAGTGGCATGCTGTGGCCATTGTGGAGGTTGATATGAATTTTACTAATGAATACTTTATGCTGTGACACCACAGCCCTGGTGTGTACATCGAAGCACAACCTATCTTCACCCATTGAACCTTCTAGTTCAGACCAACCCGTGAAGTGACAAATGCTCTTGATAAAAACATTTAAATGGAATGAATGCCCAGAGCTCTTTTTAACCTTTTGACTGATGTTGGACATAATAGTATTCAAACACTCTAGGTGAGGAGGAGTGGGTGGTAAATGACCCCCAAACCTGTTTGTGAGGACACTGCAACAGTGAAATGCACTTTCCCTACAGCTCTCAAAATGTTAATCTCTGAATAGGTTCCCTTTACTTTTCCTTTCAATCCTTAACTTCCTTGTCTTTTTTGCCAAGAAAGGGTAGACGAGATGCAAAGGCTTTGAAGGAGACACCTTTAGGACCACCTTTAGCCAATTTCGCAAGGGATCTGTGCCACAGCTTTGTATTTATAGTTGTGTTGGGTGAAATCCACCAGAAAAAAAAAGACCAAAATATACCTTTCCTAATTTAAAAGGATATGCATTTCTTGACCATGTTTAACCAAATTACTAATAATTTGGAAAATCTTTTTCTAATAAGCAGTATTGTTAAATTTTTCTGTTCTCATATACACTGGTTAAACCTAGTACCCTCTATACAATCTTCTGAGGAAATGAAGACAATGCTATAGGTCCACAGACATAAACTATAGTATGCAATCCTATCTTCTGAAGAGTTGAGAGAGCAGAAAGGCTACCTTTTCC
>JAVSBS010007524.1:0-11068 GCA_033124195.1 Coracias cyanogaster
TGGAGGGGTTTCCAAGCCGTGGAGATGTGGTGCTGAGGGCCAGGGGTTAGTGGTGCCCTGGCAGTGCTGGGAGAATGGTTGGATCTGATGATCTGAAAGCTCTGTTCCAACCAAAACCATTCCATGATTCTATGATGTGGGCAAGAAGGAGCAGCAGGGGCCCTCATCCCGCATCCCCAAGTGAGGCAGCTGGCATGGCCAGAGCTCTTGGTGTGGTTGCACGCTGAGAAAAGCACCCCATGGCCCAGCTGGTGTATGAGCTGGCAGCCCTGCCACCCCCCTGCCTGCTCTCTGCTCCCCGCCCCCAGCACCCATCCTCATGTGCTCCTCACCCCATGTCATGTTTCTCTCGCCCACGCTTGCTCCATCAGGACCTGCCCGGGGTGGTCACAGCATCAACCATGATAAAACCCTGGCTGTGCCCCCTTGCCTGGGCTGGGGGCACCCCATGGCCTCCTGATGCCCAGAGGGACACCCACCCTTGCCTACCTAGGTCCATGCAGGCATGGTCCTTGTCCAGGGTGCATGGTCTGGGGATGCCCGCAGCCCTCTGGTGCTTGCCAGGTCTTGGGGGAGCCATGGGCATCCCAGTCGGGGGCACACTGGGGACTTTGGGGGTCCTGGGAGGGAAAATAAGAGCAAAGCCCCCAGTACATGCAGGGGGCAGAGGATCCCATCCCCGGGAAGAGGGGGTGCAGCCCCCCAGTCCCCCAGCTCACAGGGGACCCAGGGATGCACACACAGGGGAGGGTCCCGGTGCTGCTCACTCACTGTGTGGGGGTCACCGGGGGGGTCTTGTTGGTCCTGGAGCTGGGTTTGGGGGGCAGCTCCTGGGGGCACCTCGAGGTGCTGGGGAGCTGGCTGTTCTCCACTGCAGAGCAGAAGCGGTAGCAGAGGTGGGACGGATATGCCAGCAAGGAATTTGGGAGGAATTGAAGCCACCTGCTCCTGGAGCATCCGGGGATGGAACCCAGAGATGCTCCAGCCCCTCAAAACCCCCCACCCCACTCACCCCACAGCCTCCTGAGGAATCCCAGTGCTGTCCTCTCTGCATAGGCCATCTCGGGTGGCTGGACCGAGCCCAGGCGCAGGGAATGGTACCGCCAGACCGGCAGCTTCTCCGGCACGGCCGCCTCCGGTTCCTCAGTCCCGGCTCGCCCCAGGGAGAGTACCAAGATCCCCAAATCCTTACACTGGGCAAAGGGTGCCAGAACCTGCCGCGCCTCCTCATCCCACAGCACCGCGGCCCCCGTCCCCACCATGAAGAGGACACGGCACCGGTTGCGGGAGCTCTGTGGGAAGACGTGCCGGAGGGTCCATGCCACCGCCTCGCTGGGGGATGCCGTGGCCACCCGGGGCACCAGCGCCAGGCGAATGTGCTCCCTGAGCTGCTCCCTGGAGCTGGGCAGCCCAAATGGGACCTCAGCCAAACCCTGCCCTGGGGTGGAGGGACCCGTCAGCACCAGGGCAATGCGGGTGCCGCGCTGCGCTGGATCGGGCCCTGCCAGCTGCAGGTGCCCCAGAAGGTGGTGGAAGAGCTCGCCGACGGCCTCCAACCTCTCCGCCGGCATCCCCAGGGCCACGTTGTCCACCACCAAGGCCAAGTCCAGATCCAGTGGTTCGGGGGATGGCACTGCCATGAGGCAGCCCTCGGGGTGGCAGAGGTCTGGGGATGGGGAGAGGTGGAGGCTGAGCCTCAGAGCTGGTGGGCACCCATCCCTGGTGCTGTGCCAGGGCTACGTACCGAAGCAGAGGACACAGGGCAGCACCACATCCCGCAGCACCGCTGCATCCCCGGCTGGCTCTGCTGCTGAGAGCTGGACCACTCGAAAGAGGCGGTTAACCTGGGGGCAAGACAGAGCCGGGGCAGGGGGTGAGCTCTTGGGGGGGGCACCAGGACCAGAGTGAGCAGCCACCAGCCCTGGGGCTCACCTGGAAAGCCCGCACCGCCTCAGGCAGCGGGGTGAAGGTGAGCACCGCCGGCACGATGCCCAGCGCTTCATACTGCAGAGCAGCCTCCCCGATGCCCTCCAGGTCCTGGTTCTGGCCGCTGGTGATGAAGATGACCACCTTCCTGCCCAGGGTGGTCAACCGGACCCTCTTGAGCGTGTGGTGCCCCACGAAGCGCATGGCAGCGGCGAGGCGGCCGCGCCGGGACGAGCGGGTGGGCGAGAGGCGGCGGAGGTGGCCCAGCAAGGCAGCCCTGCTCCCCACCTCCCCGGCACGCAGCAGGTAGGTTGGGGTGGCCGCGTAGGCCAGCATGGCCACCCGAGCCCCCGCCGGGCAACCCAGTGGGGAGACCTGCAGGTCCTGCAGCAGCAGAGCCAGCAGGTCCTTCATGCGGGAGAAGAGGGTTGGTGGCACTGTGGAGGAGGTTTCCAGCACCAGCACCAGCTCAGTGGGGTACAACGGGCAGGAGGACGAGGTGGTGACTGCAAAGGGATGGTGGCATCTTAGGGGCTTCCAGAAAAGCCCCGCCTGTGCCACCTCATGCTCGTGTGACCTATGCCCACCCATCCACCTCCAGGTATCCTCCAGACGTGCATCCACTGGCTGTGTCCCCACCATCCAGCCATCCCAGAGTCTCCTCCACTGCGTCCCCCCCACTGAGATGGTCCCTGTCCCCTCCCTGCCATCCTTGTCCCAGGCTCTCACCACAGCTCCGGCGGATGAAAGCCTTGAGCTCACAAGGCTGGAGGGATGCATGAAGCCACATCAATTCCAGGTCTCCTTCCCAGAGCTTCTCAGCAAAGCCAGCAAGGCTTGCTGGGGCCGGGTGGCCACTGAGCTCCTCACTGTCCCCTGAGGACACCCCTCGAAGCCAGGTCCCCATCCCCAGCCAGCCCCACTCCAGCATCCCGTACCATGAGGGGGGGAATGCCCGGCAAGCCCTTCGGGCCCTGGAGCAGCAGGAGAGGAGAGAAATTCAAGGGGAATATGAACAAGAGACAAATCCCCCAACACCAAGGTGGCAAAACAGCTGGAAAAAGGGAATCAGGAGGGAGTCACCATCTCTCCTGGAGGTCCCACGTTGCCACGGCCGCCCACTTCTCCTCTGCTCCCGGGATCACCCTGGAAAACCCCAGGGAGCTGAGTAGGGTGGGCACAGAGCAGGAGAGTGGGGAGGGGGATGCTCTGTACTCACCCTGCGCCCCAGCAGCCCGCGTGTGCCCATGTCCCCTGGGGCTCCTCTCTCACCCGTGTCACCCTGGGGGGGACACCCGGAGGAAGCTGACCCCGTCCTCAGCAGCACTGGTCACCCTGTGTCCCCTCTGGCCCCCCCATGCACTCACCTGAGCCCCGGGGTATCCCGGCAGGCCCCGAGCACCCTGGGGGGAGCAGGACAGGTCAGTGGGGTCCAGACAGGTCAGTCCCAGAGCTCTGCCCCACGCTCATCCCACCCTCCTCCATCCCTGCTCCGTGCTGCCCGTACCTTGGCACCCTTCATCCCCGGCGCACCTCTCCGGTCACACCCGTTCTCACCCTGGGAGAAAGCCCAAAGCAGGTTCTTGTAGGACCTACCCAAACACCCCTCTTCCCAAATCTTCCTTGGCCATGGCTTTTCCATCCCCGGGGAGGATGCCATGGTCCCGATGGATGCAGCCTTACCAGGGCACCTTTGGGTCCCCGTGGCCCCGTTCTCCCCTTCGAGCCCCCGGCTCCTGCTTGTCCCTGGAAGAGAAAGCGGAGCTGAGGGCCGGGGGTGAACGGGTGGTGGGCTGAAAATGCCCCATTGTGGCATCACTTACCTTCTCTCCTTTGGGGCCAGCTCGGCCGGCTGCGCCCTGGGAGCCCTCGGCTCCGGGCAGACCCTGGGTGGAAAGCAAAAGCGGATGAAGGATGCTGGGGTCACCCACAGGCACGGCCACCAGCTCGGGATGGCCACCAGTGATGGGTTAAAAAACTTGTAGTTGCTTTGAGGCTGAAAAAGTGTGTAATGAACTGGTCTGGAACCTGGGTAACAAGAATGGAAAGGCCTTAAGACTAAAGAATGGAATGACCCCGAAGGTTGAATCATCAGAAACAAGACAGAGGAAGTAAGAGGAGTATCTAAAGACAGTAAAATTTTGTCAACTTTTCTATCTAATGCCTCCTTCTGGCTTCTTTCCATAAACCAGAGACAGATTTGGGCAAAGATCAAAACATTGAGGTATCCCTGACACAACCTGGGGTGATTTTAGTACTAGAAAACACCCCTTTGGGAGGATAATTTAAATCTAAGAATTGAAATCTAAGTGTAGAAACCACCTTGGTCTAATGAATTAGGCAGTAGCCTAATGAATTAGGCAATAGCCTAATGAGTTAGGTAATAGTCTAATGAATGAGGTAGTGGATGGAGCCCACGTACAAAGATTTATGTGCTGTAAAGTCATGTAGCAAATCCTAGCTAATTTCTTTGTTATTTGCAGTGTCTCTAAACCGCTGCTGTTTGAGCTCACGGGGGCAGGATTTGTGATTTATCACCCAGCACATGATTCCGCAGAACCGAAATAAATCCGGTATCTCGCCCCTGCGTGCTGCTTGGCTTTGCAGAGCGGGGGAAAGGACCTTTTTGGGGGGCTGCACCAGCACAGAGAGGGGGATGGCACCTGGAGTCCTCTGCTCCCCAGGTGGCCGGTGACACCCTTGGTCCCCCGCGGTCCTGGCAGCCCCTGCAAAAGGAGAGCGGAGGGGGCAGTGGGGGTGACCACCCGGGGGTCCCGGTGCTGGGGGGCTCTGCCCTGGCCTCACCTGGATGCCTCCGTAGCCCTTCTGTCCCCCGGGGCCGGGGCTGCCGCGGTTGCCCTTCTTGCCCTGCGTGAAGATGGGATGGCTCAGGCTCCAGCAGGGAGATGTCACCGGAGCGGATGGACCCTCATGTCCCCAGGTGCTGCCAGCCCTACCTGAGCTCCCTTCTGCCCTTTCTGGCACGAGGTCTGCAGAGGGAAGAGCCACCAGTAGCCTCAGGGACTCATGGCACTGGGGCACCCAGTGTGGTCACCAGTGCCCCTTGCCCATGTCACCTACCGGGTGACCTGGGGGACCCGAGGGTCCCGCTGGCCCTGGGGGACCATCCTGGCCGGGGTCTCCCTGGAAATCATGGGTGTTGAGATGGAGGCAGAGCTCCTGGTTGTCCTCCCCGCACCTCTGAGCCTCAAAAAGGTCCTGCTGGCGTGGCTGCTCCATCGCCCAGCATCCCCAGCCCTTACCTGGGGACCCCCATCTCCTCTCCATCCTGGGGCGCCGGGCTCAGGGCTTGTCCTCCCAGGTGGCCCCTGGAGAAGCAGAGATGGGGCTCAGCGAGCCCCCAGCACGCCACAGAGCCCCAGGGCTGCCAGCCCATTACTCACCATGTCACCACGAGGGCCTGGGGGTCCCTTCTCCCCCCGGGCACCCCGGGAACCTTTCTGCCCCTGGGGTGAAGGCAGAAGGAAGGGATTTAGCAAGCGGGTGGTGGGCAGAAGAGGCAACGTTTCGCTGAGGCTCAGCCGTGCAGTGCCGTACCTGCCTCCCCTGGGACCCCTTCTCTCCGGGGTGACCGGGGGTCCCTGCTTCTCCCTGGGGAGGAGAGAGGAGGCTGTGCCCATGCCCGTGCCCGTGCCCGTGCCCGGTCCATGTTGGGTTAGAGTCGGTCACACCGGCTGGCTGAGGCAATGCCCCACTGTGCAGCTCACCTGCTCCCCGTCCACACCATCGTAGCCAGCTTCTCCAGGAGATCCCTTCAAGGAGGTGACACAGTCTGATGCCAGGTTCAGGGTGGAATAGCCGTCTCCTGGCTTTGCCCCATTTACCGCAGCATCCCAGACCATCCCACCCCTCCATCCATCATGACCATCTCCCATTCCCTTCCCCGTATCCCTCTCTTCCCTGCCCATCCTTGAGGTGTCCCTGCCACTGCCAGCCATCCACAGCCTTGGCCACCACTGATGCTCACAGGAACCACGGGATAAACCATGAGTCAGGTCCATACCTGCTCCCCAGGGTAACCCACGGAGCCCTGCAAAGAGACAAAGGAGAGTGGCCGGGGCACGGTGGGCACCTGCGCTGCGGGACAGAGCCACATGGGGATGGGATGATCCCTCACCTTTGGTCCACACTGTCCAGGGCATCCCTGCACCCCTCGGCTGCCGTGGAGACCTCGGGGTCCCTGCTCCCCCTGCACTCAAGAGGGGATAGGAGCCATCAGAGGCAACGCAGTGATGGGGGTCCCCTCACCCCCAGGGCCACCTCGGGGTTCCCACGGCCAACTCACGCTGTGCCCGTGCTCGCCCTCGTCTCCAGCGCGTCCCTGGCTGCCTGTCACCCCCTAGGACAGAGAGACCCTGGGAGCAGCAGCCGTGACCAGCCCCAGGTCAATGATGGACCCCGGGCTGGGAGCCAGCATGGCTGGGCTCCCTTCCCAGCTCAGGAAGGAAGGGCTGGAGTGGGACAAGGGCTTAAGCTGAGCTCCCAGGGCTCCTTTTGGCCCTGGGAAAGGGATCCGGGGCTGTGCGTGCACCAAGGGGGTGCGATTCTCCCGGAGGAGCGTGGTGAGATCCTGCACCCCCAGGGCCTCGGTTTCCTCCTGCTTTGCTCCCCACTTTGGCACTGTGGGTGCAGCATCAAGGTGGGCATGGCCCAGAGCCCACCTATCCATCCCAGTAGAGAGATGGGAAGGATGGGAATGTTCTCCCATGGGCTTGGTGGAGGGGCCTGGGAAAACAGTCCCTCTGATGGAGAAGGTCTAAGCCCTGCTCTGTCTGCAGGGTTAAGCATCCCCCCAGCATAGCCCCCAGCCCCTTACCTTGCCCCCCCGGGGGCCACTGGGACCTCGAGGACCAGGCAGCCCCACGCAGGTGCAGGGACACCTCTGGCAGCACGTCCGCTCTGCCAGGGCCATCTGCGGGGACAGGGTGACATCCCTGTGGGGTGAGGATGACATCCTCACTCAGACCCCACGGGGCCCCCACTGCCTGCCCCGCCACAGCCCATCCAGCCTCACCAGCTCCTGCGCCACGTGCCCACCAGCCTCCGGCATGTCCACGGCAAGCTGCTGCCCGCTCCCCAGCCATCGCCCAAACTCCATGAGCTGCAGGTCCCCCAGCCCCGTTGCATTGTTCACCGCCACCGTCACCAGCAGATCAGCCTGGTCTGGAGGGGACGGGGTGCTGTGGGGTGTCACACTGTGCCGGGTGGCCCCTGGACCTTGCCAGTGTTCCCCACCAAGCCCCACCTTGCAGCCAAGCTGATGTTGCCACCTCCTTCATCTTCTCTGCATCATCATCCAGCCCATCCGTGAACACCAGCAGCGCCTGGGTGAAGAGGCAGATGATGCTCTGCAGCATCTTGGTGTCCCCCAGCCTCACCAGGAGCGATGGGCATGGTTGTGTCCATGCTCTACCTTGGCATTGGCCACTTGTGGTGCCAAGGTGCTGAGGAAGCTCCGCAGGGCAGGCTGGTTGAGGTAGGAGCGCTGGAAGGCGTGTGCCTGTGCCAGGCGTTGCAGGACATCCACCCAGGGCTCCTGCAGCTTCTCCTGGAAGAGGGTGTCCCCATCCTGCCGGCTGCTCTGCAGGGTGATGTTCAGGCTGAGTGGGCTGCAGGTGAGGTGGTCCAGCATGGCCAGGTCCCGCAGGACCCGCTCCAAGTAGGGCTGCAGGTTAGATTGCTGGTAGTCGGTGACATCCAGGGCCACCAGCACATGGAGGGCGCATGGTCCTGTGGGATAGAGCATGGAGACCCAGCTGGGACATATGGAATCCCAGCTGCATGTGCTGGAGCATGGCATCCCTTGTGGGGTCACACATGCCCCATGGTGGGACATCTCCCCAGCATGACCACGCACAGGGTGTCCTCACTCACCTGCCTCCTGGCTCCAGACCCCTGGGGCTGCGAGGATGAGCAGAGCCCTGAGGAAGAACCCCATGGGGAGCCACATGGCCCGGGAGTGGCACAGCTCGGTGGGACACCGTGGGGCGAGCTGGGGCCGGGAACCAGCTCCTCTGGTGCCTGATGGCTGCAAGGCGTGAAGGCCAGACCATGTCCAGGCAGCACCGGCCTCGGGGAGGCCCAGAGCTGCCTCCAGCTCTCCATCCATCACCGCTGACAGCTTGGCCACGGAGCTCAGCCCAGCCCGGGGCCACTGTGGCTGAGCTGAGCCAGCGCTGGCCTCATCCTGCCCGCTCGCAGACAGCGCTGGGCACCTTTTGCTCACCGGGGATGCCAGTGCTGGCTCCCGGTGAGCTGCCGCGGGCACGGGAGCAACGGCAGGCAGGGCACGGTGGTGCCAGGCTCCTGATGGAGCTGAAGTGCTCCCAGCAGAGCTTTGGGATGGGCTTTGCCCCGGCGCTGTGAGGACGCCTGTACAGCCCCCAGACCCCCAGCCCGGCCTCTGGGGCTGCGTGCCACCGAGATGCAGCTTTTCCAAGGGTTTTGGGGATGCCCCTTGGCAGCCGTCCCCTCAGCGCTCCGCAGGCAGGGAGCAGGGGCACGGAGCGATGGATCGAGGATGGCGACAGGAGCTCTGCCTGCCCGCTTTGCTGATGAGCAGGACACAACCCATCCCATGGCTCGGCCGCGCGGCCGGGGCCCAGATCCCTTTGGGAATCAAAGTGAGGGACCAAAGACCACGCTAAGAGCCGAACCTGCGGCATCGCCACAACCCCACAGCGACTGCTTGGAGCCCAGGGAACCCTCCTTACCTCTCCTGTGCCTCCACCGGTGCGGGATCCACGGCACCGGGAGCCCGGCAGTGCCGGACGGTGCAGCTGACCGTGGGCTGCAAGAGCTGGACGCGTGCGTGGGAGGATGAGCGTTTGGGGGGTTATTTATTCCAGGGCTCAGGAAAACATCAGATGTCCGACACGTCAGTGGGAGCTGCCTCGCATCCAGGCTCCCCGGCTCCATGGGGCCGGTCTTGCCGGAGCAGGCGGCTGCCCACCGTGGGGCACAGGCCCTGGCACCCCATGGCCACCCATCACCGCCTGGGAAGGTGTGAGGAGCTCCAGGAGATCATCAGCAATCGATGGTGCTTGGAAAACCACGTCTGCAAGGGAACCATGTCCCAGGAGCACGGGAAGCCCATGGGGAGGGAGGTGGGGAAAAACCGCCATGGAGAGCCCCAGCTCCATGAGAAAGGGGTGATATCAGGGTGGAAACTGGCGGCCAGATCCTGACATCATGGATTGACATCATCCGGGGACTCAGCCCTCAAACATCCTTCCCAGAAGAGGGATGGAAACAGAAAGTATTTCAAAGCCTGGCTTGTTTTTCACGAGGGATCCATTTGTTTTCTCGAGAGACCAGCAAGAGGTTGGGGAGGAAGGAGGCGGTTGAGGAATGAGGTTGTTGAGGAATGAGGTGGTTGCTTCCCAGGTTCCCATCCCTGCTGAGATGTGTGGGGCTGGGGATGGTGCGGAACAAGCAGGACAAGACCAGGTTTCGGAAGTTTATTTATTTGCTTTGAAGGGGAAAAGTTTACTGGGAAGGGGAAAGGTTTTGCAATGTTGGGTGAGGGAGCAAAACACATCGTGGGATGAGCCGCTGCTGGGGGAGGAGAGGAAAGGCCCCAGATAAGGCGTGAAGAAGAATTTCTCCAGGATCAGGGAAGGAGTCAAGCTGTGAACACAGGAGGTGCCTGAAAGCAAAAGGGAAAGAGGGTTTTGGGGCGGGGGGTTAGCGGGCAGGGGAGGGAGCCCAGATGCCTGTGTGCAACCAGCGTGTCCCCGGGGCGGTCACTGTACGGAGGAACACGGCACAAAAGAACGTTACCAAGAGTTAGGAGGATATCAGGCGGCAGATGACGGGGAGCAGCAAAAGCAGCTCAGGATGAGGGGCCAGGAGCTGGTGGGGGTCCCGCTGGGGCTGGGACCTGCAGGAGGGACACTGCAAGGGGACAAGGGACACGGATGGGCAAGTGGACAAAGCAGAAGGGTCCCTGTGTGGGCTGAACTGGGAGCTCTGTTCTGTGCTGAGCTGGATCCCGTGTCCCGCCCCAGGCTGGGGGGATGCAGCCACCCCAACCCCCTGCACCAGCACCCCCAGAATGGGCAGATGGGAGGTGGCACATGGCAATGAGCAGAGTGGCACCACCGGGAGCACCACAGAAACATCCTCCCCGGTGTCCATCACCTCCTGGCATGGCCATCACCCACCCCTTGGTGCCCGGGCATGACCAGCTGAGGAGCTGGGTGGCCCATGGGGACCTTGGTGGTGGTCTCCGATGAAGTGGCGGAGCTTTGACGGCAGGTGTCACTCACAGACCTCAACGTACACGCGTGTACATGCATGCACATGTGTGTACACACACTTGCACACGTGGCCCAGCCAGGGCTGCTGGTGGCCTTGGCCATGCCTTGCTGTCTGGGCACCCTCCGGCCACTCCTGGGGTCCTCGCCCACCCTCCCCAAGGAGCTTGACCCACTCCTGGGGTGCTCACCCAGGTCCTGGGGTGCTCGCCCACCCTCTCCAAGGAGCTCAGCCCACTCCTGGGGTGCTCACCCAGCTCCTGAAGTCCTCACCCACCCTCTCCAAGAATCTCAACCCACTCCTGGGGTGCTCACCCAGCTCCTGAGGTCCTCGCCCACCCTCCCCAAGGAGCTCGACCCACTCCTGGGGTGCTTGCCCAGTTCCTAGGGTGCTCGCCCAGTTCCTGGGGTGCTCACCCACCCTCCCAGGGTGCTCGCCCAGCCCCTGGCAGCCCTGTGACCCCCACAGGCTGGGTACCCCTGGGTGCAGGGCTGAATTTGGGGTTGGGGAGGGGAAGGCAGGTGGAGCCCTGACCCCAGGCTCCCACAGCAGCACGGGGGTGGGGGTCTGGGCTGCGCTGAACCCCCCAGGAAGAGGCAGGTTCTCGTGATGGGATTTTGGGGTGCTGGCAGCTCCTCAGAGCCTGCTCCAGGAGCCCACCGGTTTGGGAAGGGTGTGTGGGCTGGGGGTGCTGCCTCCTTCTCCTCCTCCTCCTGCTCCGGAGAGGCCTGGGGGGGTGTGGGGGGCAGGATATGGGGCACAGCATCAGGGGTGCGGGACTAGGGGGGCCAGGACCAGGAGATATGGGGTACAGGGGTGGGGGATGCAGGATGGAGATGTGAGGGGGCAAGAGCAGGATACG
>JAVSBS010007525.1:0-24338 GCA_033124195.1 Coracias cyanogaster
GTGGCGCCGTAGCGCGGGCAGCGGCGGCGGCCGGAGCCGGGCGGTGCGGGCAGCGGGCGGGCGGGCCGAGCCCGGCCCGGGGCACGGCCTCGGTACCCCCCGGACGAAAGCGCGCTGAGCGGAGATCCCAGACAAAGGATCCCTGCTGCTGCCCTGGATTACAAGCATCCCTGCCCCCGGGTCCCAACACCGTCACACTAAAAGGCTCGATTTCATCGTAAATTATTCAGCGGCAAATGTGCGTTGTGTCAGCAACAAGAGGGACACCGGCTTGAGGCCTCTCAGCCTGGTGGTGTGTTCAGAACGCTGGTTTCCGCCCCCCCAGCTTTTCTTTGAACCACACCTCCCCGATGTTCCAGTGGCAAACAGTACCTCAAGGCGCCCTGGAAGGTGGGGAGATTTCAGGAGCTAACGTTCACCACAAAGAATATCTGTGTCCGTCTTGCGCCAGGATCAGAAAGCGCAAAGTGTGGCTTTTTCAGCAGAGAAGTGAGAGGTGCTTTGAACAAAAAAAGCCGGGTGGAGGATTGGCAGTGCCATCCTCAGTCTCTCCGATGTCTTGCTGAGAGCTGTGGTCTTTCTTTTCCTCATTATTTACCAGCAGCATCTGTAATTAAAAAATAAAAAATAAAATCTTCGTGGTGTCACATTTATAGCTCCCCGTTTTGCATTCGGAGCACGGGGGCAGTTCAGGCTGCGGTAATGAGGCTGGTTGGCCGTCCCCGGCGCAGCTGGGGTGAGTGGCAGAGCCTGCCGTGGCTGGCTGGCATATTTCGAGGACATTATGAACTCAGGTGATTGCCAGGCTCAGAGGTGAAGTTACAGAAGGGCCTCATCTGACTGGACTCATGCAGCGTTTCATTAAAGGGCTTTGCGCCCATCAAAATGATGGAGCATAGGCCAGCGTGTTGGCTCTGCAGGCTAATTAGTCTCTCAGACCTTCTGCTTCTCTGGAAGTCCCAGCCTGGCTGGGCAGGACGGGGCTTTGTGTTGCTCATGTCGAGTGGCCAGGTTCCACATCTGTGGCGCTGGTATTTTGCTGGTCTGCGGGGCTCTCATTTGGCCTATAAACTGCAAACATCTGCTGAGGTTATGGTCGGCTTGTTGGCTGATTTCAGCAGGGGTGGTGACCTGCTGTACTAGTCGATCAGTTCTGGAAGAGCAAACTGGATGCAATGCGGAGGAGTTTGAGAGAGCAGGAAAAGCACTCAGGCAGTCAAAAATAAAAACTAGGTGAAAAAAAAGGAGCTGGGGAAATGGTAAAATGCTGCAGCTTAATGGCCTAGGCAAAGCGCACACTTGCGTCCTGGTATCCTTGGTGTTTCCCACATATACTCTCCCTTGATGGCTAGATACTATTTTTTAATGCATGTTGACAATTGAGCTTTATCAACCCAGTAAGACAAACAAAAATCTAGAGTCACTTAAGAGGAAGCAAAATAAGAGAAGAAAATGTGCCTCATGCCTACATCAGTAGAGTACCCTTAATTTGATTTAGTCAGGGAATAGTTTGTTTTAAGGTGATATAACAGCAATCAATTCGCCATAATAGCCCACATCACAATGACGTCTTCTGCTATTAATGCAGATGTCATGTGTGTCTCAGAGAAATGTCACCATAGTTCGGCAGGCTGAGGAACGGCGTGTAAAAGACTAACTCTGTTCTCCATCACAGTGGTGTCAGCTGGAAGAATTTCACTGACCCTTCCCTCTAATTACTTTGGGTTGACACAAATGGAAATGAAGGCAGGACTGAACTGTCAGAGCTCTTAGCATTCATCCTCATTTCTTTAAAAACAAAGTCTGCATTGCTGCTCTGATTCGCCTCTCTCCTGTGCAAGGGTAGACCCGGACTGATTCTGGAGAAATCAATGGATTTGCACAGCCTGACAACAGATCTGTCCTTTCTTAAGTGAAATGTGCATACTTCTTTCCATGTAAATTCAGTTTAGATGCAGGAGTTTGGGTGAAGAACTGTTGAAGTGATTTATCCTGCCAGTTATTCTATAGTCTCACTGAGCATTTATTTCCAGGGCAAGCAGGGCAGTGCATGCTGAGAAGGAGCGATGGAGCACAACTCAGTGTAAATAATATGTTAGGCCTGATCTGGACCCATTTCTTCTGGCAAAACAGACTCTTTGTTCAGGAACATAGTCCAATTGGGACTTCCAACAAATGGAAGTATTTTATAGTGCAACCTTGTAAACTACTTAGGGATTTTGAAAATAAACAAATAGAAGCAAAGATACTGTTGCTGTTCCTCAATGCCTGGTAATTTCCTATGAGCATGGATAGCTGAAGAAAGATCTCTTTTCTCGTGGTTACATACCCTGCCATTTCGGGGATGTCACTCAATGGGCTGCATTATGAAAAACATTTACTGAATGTCCCCTTGGGTTTGCATTCCTGAAATATGCCACAGCAGCCCTGATTGCAACTCATGACAACCGAACTCCTTCTTGAGACCATGCTCATCCTGCTGGGTGACCTCCTCAAGTCTCCCAAAATACATACAAGTGCCCGATCCCCTTGGCAGCCCTTGAAAAGCCCAGCTGGGGTATCTGCTGACATAGGTCCCTCTTAGAAGAACCAGAGCTGGATAGGAGCAAGGTGAGGAGACTTCTGTATAAAACAGTCTACAAACCCATGAACTTGGATGGAGGGTGAAAAATGTGGTATTTTTTTAATCAACCATTGTAAGCATTAGAGTAGGGATTAAAATTTTCCATTAATTTCTATATGGTGGGAAGGTTATCGCTTTCTCTTGAATTTTCCTGGATTTTCCTGTGGGAGCAAACATGTCTGACTGATAGTGTGTGGCTATCAGACACAAGGAAAATTATCTAATTTATAGCCAGTATCGAGAAAGCTACCAGCAGCAGAATAAAATAGTTCTCCATATGGTACCATAAAGCTTCCAAAAACTATAGTTAAAGAAAACAACAATGCTCCTAGAGAAATTCTCCGTTTGTGTATCAAGTAAGGGGTTACAGCAACAAGGCTGGTAAAGACTCAGAAGAAGGAGCAATGTCTTTGATTGTCTTATATGAATTTATAGCTTTTATGTACAGGATTACAAGTATTAGATGCATCTTTGTGCTAACAGGGCTCATGTTTTGAAGTACAAGAAAACTCTACAGTTACATTCTGTGGAGGCTTCGGGACACAGTTTGCCAAATGGAAAAACATTTGGAGGTTTGGAAAAATCTTGCACATAAATTACTAAAGGCACGAAGCGCCTGAAAGATGGATGAAATCAGAAGCCAAGGAAAAGCAGTGTGTGTGCCAAGGAACAAAAAAAAACATGTAATGATTTCTTTTAATGACTCTCCTGCAAAATGGAGAGCAAGCTTCCAGGGCATGTCATATTCTCATAAAAGCAGCTTGCCTGGGTGATGAGAAATACCCTGTAAGTGGTCAGACCGAGACCCAATTTTTCATCCTTTCTGCACGCAGCTCTCCATTGATTATGTTAAGTGCTACCCACTGGTTAAAAACACAGCAAGCTCATTGTCTCTGCCTGTGGCAAAGGGCAGCTACACACTTGCTAATTTCCTGATTTATGACACCCTATAGAAGGAATTGAAAGTGGGCACATGGCGGGGGACACACACAGTATTAAAAGAGAGGGAGATCAGGAAGTTTGTGATAAAGAAAAGGCAGGCTCTCGTCTGACATGTAATCTCTCTTTTGGCTTGAAGTAAACCTGCTCCTTCAAGGCTATGCCATCAACAGGGCCTGGCTCAAATTTCACCACTAAATCTGAGTCAACAATCTCTAATCTGGACACCGGGCTCGGGATCCAGGCTCAAGTTGCAGTTGGAAGCAGACAACAGGGAGGTGGGGGCCGGGGGGAGTGGGGAGAGGAGGAAAAAGACAATCTTTGTTTCTCATTTTATTGTCTGCACAAGGCTGAGCTGAGGTCATGTATCATTTTATTATTCTTTTTTTGTCACCTCCAAGATAGAACTTTGCACCTCTCTGGCCTTGCAATTGCCTTCCTGACACTGATATTAAGTACAGAAGATAGATGTCCAAGAATGGGGGACATAAGTTTGTGGAGCAGCTCAGATTTGGAGTTCTTTTCATCTTTCTGACATGTGATACTGTGACATAAGCTGCCTGCAGTGGGGTTGCTATGCAGATATACAGTTTCTGAAAAGTTACACCAGGAAAACTAAAACCTACCGATGGATTTAGCATTTCACCAAGAAGTGGGATAAAATGTGTGGCAGTTAGACTCAAAAGCTAAAAAAGGTGATTTAAACTTTCATGAAAACAATCTCCCTAAAAAAAAGATCAATAAGTATAAAAGTATCTCATTGCATTCCTAGCCTTCGGGCTGCGGGCTTAATCCTGCTACTGTATATAATAAAGGAGACCCTGTGTGTTTAATGGCAGGGATAGCAAGAAGGGGGAAATACTTGGGTACTGTTCCCCCTAATTTCACCCTCTTCCCCCCTCTTTGTTGCTGCCTTGCCATGATTTCATTTTGAAAAATAAAGACTAGAATAAAAAATATGTTGTCTGAGGCTTCCAGCCAAAAATGTGCCAGCACTTTCCCTTCCCACCCCCCTCCCCCCCAAACTCCTTAGGCCAAAAGCCTTAACAAAAGCTGTTTTCTGTTTGGAAGATCTCCGGGTCCTTCACTCTCTTTCCTAACCCCTAACACAGGAAATGATTTTATAATTCACGTTATTAAGGAATTCAACTCACACTCCCCCCTGCCCCTTCCCGCCCCATTCCCTGGATGTCGATTGACAATAAGCCTGTGGGCTGGCACCCGTCCTCTCTGACCCATTTGTGTCAGCTCCTCTACCTGATCCTGCCCGTAAATCATCTCGCCAGACCTCTCTCGTGGGTGGGCGGCAGCCAGCTCTCTGCAGCCTCCAGCCGTGCTTGAGCACCTGGGAGCCTGCTTAGGTTATACTTGGAAAGATATCTGCGAGCTAAGTAGCAGGCTGCTCCTGAGTCATGTCGTGTATGTCCCCCTCAAACACCTGAACATTCCATTTCACATATGTGGTAGTACCTGTCATACCAAAGGCCACACTAGCGACTGGGAGGCAATAAATCAATCTGCATTGGCAAGAATTGAGATCTCGAGGTACCCCAGAAGGAGAGGGCAGGTTATGTGAAGGCCCAGCATCACACAGCAAATGTGGGGCAGGCCTGCTGGTGTAAGCTTGCCCAGCCTGGCATGCTCCTCTGCTCTAAAGCTAACTGGGTGATGCTGCCAGTGCTATGGCTCCAGAGACCTGTTTGGCTGCCTGCCCTCCCTGGCCTGCTCTGCTCGGGGCCCTGACACTGTGGAGGAGCATGGGGTTGCAACACGCTGAGGTGGATCCCAAGAGCTGGCTGAGGGAAGGCTCCCTTTGCTTCAGAGATGGGCTCTGTAATGGGTCAGTGCTCACTGCAGCAACTCTGAAGCCTTTGTGGGTCAGAAGCAGGTGCCCTTGTTCCTGCAGAGAGCCTCAAGCGCTAACTCAAGGGCTCTGCTCCCTCTTCCCAGCCCTGTGGATGTCGTACTTTCGTCTCTTCCAGGAGTGAAAAGCACCTCCCCTGTCTTGGCATAGCTCATGTCCCAGTGGGCAGGCTGGGGGAGATTATATCTCATTGATCCTGGCCGGGGATACAGGAAGGTATAAGAGCCTCTCTCCACGTCTTGTTTTGTGTGGGCCTATGTGGGCTCCATTCCTTCAGCTGAAGAAGGGGAGTGAAGCTGAATGTCCTGGCCCCTCAGCAAACCCCATAACCATAGCACTTCTCTGGAAAAGAAGGCAGCATTACTTCTTCCTCAAGCCTTATTATTTTCACTAAATAGGTCCAGCAAGGACCTTTGGACATTAGGAAAAAGTTCTTTAATATGAGGGTGGTTGAGCACTGGAACAGGTTGCCCAGAGGTGGTGGAGGCCCCATCGCTGGAGACATTCAAGGTCAGGCTTGATGGGGCTCTGAGCAAGCTGACCTAGTTCGAGATGTCCCTGCTTATTGTAGGGGGGTTGGACTAGATGACCTTTGGAGGTCCCTTCCAACCTGATACATTCTATGATTCTAAGTTCCTTCTGAGAAAAAGGGGGGCTGCTGAGAGGCAGGAAACGCAGCACAGCTCTATCCTCAGCTATCTTTTTAACTAATAATAACCAAGCTTTCCTTCCCAGTTTGGACAGCATCCCACCTGCAGCGTGGGCTGCCTGCATGCCAGCAAGCCGCATGCAGGAGGGGCAGGCAAGGCTGCCCCTTCTCCAGTGACAGACAGCCAGGTGTCTGAGCATTGGGTGTAGTGACACACAACTTTCAGATCCTTGCATCATTTGTAAGGAAAGGTCCTTCCTGGTCAGTGCACCTGGCTGCCTCTCTGTGTCATATATGCCCTTGGGAAGCTTTTTCAGTAAAGCCGTGTGTGAAGTGGCTGGGACACTCACCTGCTCCAGCAGATAGGTGATGCTTTGGATACTGGGGAACATCATCAAGAAAACAAACTGTCAGCAGCCCAAGTTTCCTCTTCTTTTTTTTTTGCCTTGTGGCTGAGTCAGTTCCTCACATTGTCACAGAAGTCCCAACAGGTCTTGACTGGCCAATGTGACAGGCTGAGGAGCACCCCTGCGTCCAAGACCTCATTTCCCTTGGAGGTGCTGTAGTACCCTGCAGCCAGCATCCATTGCACCTCCAAGGGGCCACGCTCTCACCGTGGCTGGGGAAAACAGCCAGGAGCTGCTGTTCAGCTGTATTTTTCACAGCTCTGTGTGTTTTGCTGGTGCATCCTTTGCTTTGTGGAAAATACCCTAGTGTTGCTCAAGGTAGCATTCCCCAGTACCTCATAAATGACAAGTAAATTGCGTGCAAGCCTATGTAAAGCTGTTCTACCTATTTCAAGACATTTGAGCACTTAAATTCAATATGAACTCAATTCCCATCTCTCCCTTTCTCTCCCTCTGCTGCATGGGTATGTGTGGATGCTGCCCAAGTACCACCTTCCCTAACTCACAGATGCCACACATCAGGTCACCCCCACTCTCAGGGTGGGAGTGGAAGGCAAAGCTACTTAAGGAGCCATTTCTTTTCTGAGTTATATCTCTGTAAATCCAGGGCAATTCCAGGGGAACCAACCTTTATCAGCACTAGCAATTTTGTTCTTAGTTTGAGCACAGAATGTTTGTCATAGTTGTTATTAAATGATGCCTTTACATATTCCAGGCGTATTTTTAAAACAAAGGCAATGAAGTTAGGGCATCCAGTTCTATATATGGACACTCCAAATGGCACTGAAATGCCTCATGCATGTGTTTGGCTGAGTGTTGATTTGGGTGTCCAAATATGGACCTCAGGATGGGATATCTCACTTGGATAAGCATCCTTGCAAATTTGGCATGCAGCACTTATTTGAACAAAGCAAATTTATTTCTATCCTTTAGCACAGAAAAAAGCACAAAATGTTTTCATTTTGAGGGATCTTCTTATTCACGGAATCGGGACACTCAAATACCGACGTGCGTAGGGGTTCTGAAAAAAACAGAGCCCTCAAAACCATCTAAGACAACACAGGAGTAAATTAATGCAGAATGTCTGCAGCACACAGAACCCCTCTTATTGCAAGGGCAAAATTCTTGCTGACAGCAAGAATTCAGTGCCAGCAGAAGGACCCGTGCAGCCTGATCACAGCAAACTCCCCCTCTGCCCCAGCAGTGCGAGGGGATGCACGCAGAGTTGGCTGCTTAGAGATCCGAAACAAAACTGCCTCTCTCTGCTCATGAAGACAGTCTCTGTATCTCAAAACTGTACATGTGCAAGAGCTGGAGTGATTGCTGCTGCACACAGGAACCTTCCCCTGTATCTCCCAGTGCATCGGGATTTTCTTTGTCTGGCTCTCAGATGGTGAGTTCTCCAGGAAAGCGCTTGGCTTGACTATTAGGTCTTAGTGCATAATAAATAATGTCAGCGGTGAGCAAGCACCGTTCTGCAAGCCTTTGCTGGGTTCCCATTAATTGCGAAGGACCTTCTTACATTCTTGGTGTAATTCCATTCATTTTGTTGGCATCGTACAAGAGATGGATTTGGCCTCAAAAATAAAGCAGGTTTCCTTCGCATAATGTATTGTACCATTTGGTCTACATTTTGCTGAAGGTTTATGTGTACTTGGATATTTCTCCCCAGATATGCAGCTGGAGGTATTTTAAAATAGCAAACAATGGACTGATTCAACTGTCCAAAGCTGTTGTTCAGATTCCAAATTTTGGGGTAAGTTGTTAAGAAAGTGTAAGGTGGGCAACTTTTCAGGAAAGCTAAGGTAAGTTTGTCATCATTGGAAATGCGTGAAGCCAGCTCCAGCTTAGATCGCTTTCTCTACCTCTGCTGTCCTGATGATTTTTGACAAGCTGATTCCGTTTCTGGAAAAAGCAGTTCACAAGAGAGAAAGATTTCTCTAAAGAGTCTGTTGTTTTTCAGAAGAGTGAAAATGTGTGCTAACAATTCTGGACCACTGACAAAAGCAAAATCAATACACACGGCCTTCGTTTTACAGCCAAGTTCAGATGAATAAATAGAGATGCAGCAAGCTGTTTGCTAGGGAGACAAGCTCTGCTCTATATGCCCTTCCAAGCAGGCATGCTTATGCTGTTGTTGTTTGCCTTACATGGCTGGTTAATGAAATCAGTCAAATAGTTACAGATCTCACTGGACATTTCAGACCCCTCCATCAGCAGCGCTGGCTGTGCTGGCCAAGAGCTGGGAAGCAAACGCTATTGTGTGAGATAGCTTAAGGCCTGCAAATCTGTTGCCGTTGCAGAGTTTTGGGGACATTTGGGAGGAGTTTGGTGCTTTGAAGAACCCAGCTTTTAATTCAGGGGGAGTTCATGCACAGAAAAAGCCCATTGTTACAAAAGGCAGGCAGAACGTGGTCCACACACAGCCCCAAATGCAGCATAAGCAAACTGCCTTTGCACAGATCCCCTTGAAATGAATGAAGCTGCAGCCAGCGCATCCATCCAGGGCTCTAGCAGAGAGCCAGTAGATCAGGGTCTAACTGCACTATGCTAACTGCAGGTTTTTTTCCCCTGCATGCCTTAAATACTGCAGAAACTGAGGAGTGGCGAGGGAGGCACAAAAACGGTAGGGACATAGATACAGACTTCAAGAACACTTACACATATTATTCCAAGACTTCAGACAGAGTTTTGTTTGGTCTGTGACCAGGCAGGTAGAGGAATGAATAACCGCATGCACAAAAAATTAAAAAAAAATAATAAAACAACAGCACATTTAAGTGCATTTTTTTTTCTTGGAGATTTATTTTGTTTTAATAAATCTGACACCAGTCAGGGAGAGAGAAAAGCATTGCAAGCCCAAATGGAAAGCAGAGCACACTGAGAGTGCTTCAGATTCTTGCTCTCTTGAAGATGTTTCATCAGTACCTCTTTGAGCTCTCTCCCTAGACTTGGGAGCTGCTGGATTTCCCCCCCCCAACCCGCCCTTTTTTGTTTTTTTGTTGGTTTTTTTTTCTGTATTTTTTTAAAAAGCGAGCTTACTCGCCCGGTGTGTTTTCCAAGCTTTCACAGCTCTAATAAATAAGGAGCACCTGTAAAACAGTAGCTTGACTTAAGTGAATCTGTACAAAGGAAAATATAGAAATACAGTATATACATAGTGCTCATAGTGCACCATCACTACAAGGCTCTGGTTCAACTGACTCTGCTACCCTGCTCCCAACACCACTGACACAGTCAGAGACACTGCTCCTGCAAACTGCTCCTCACTGCCCCGCAGCAGCCTTATAGAAAAGGTGTACTCTGAACACTCGAGAGTGAACAATTGCTTTATTCGAGTTAGTAAACAGTTACACTGAATCACAAGGTGATCTGAATTTTTTTTAAGGTTTTTTGTTTGTTTGTTTTTGATTTTTTTTTGTGGGATTTTTGTGGTTTTGTGGTTTTTTTTTCTTTTCTTTTTTTTTTTTTTTTTAATTTTTTTTTCTTTGTCAGAATGGGATACTCCACAACTCTCTTACCAATTCAGTGCCAGTATAACATGCTCTAGTGTACTTTTGGACTCTTGGCTACAACTGTACAAGTGCACACAAGTAAATTCTACCCTGTTATCCTCCACCCACTGATTGAGGATCGAATTGCACATTTCTCTTAACCATGACAGGAGAAAGCAAACAGTGAAACAGAATCATGGGGGATCTTTCTCACTTTACCCTTGTTTTCATTGGTTTGTCCATACCATTCTAATTATCATGAAAGGGCTATGCATATGGAGAGATTGTCTCACTGCCTTCCTGGATCACTGAAAACCATCAGGGTTGAAATTTCATCCAAGTCTTTCGTGACGCCCAGCAAATATTCCCCTCAGATTATTTTACACCTTGAGGGAATTTTGGTCTTTAGTTCAACACTCTTGCTCTGTTCCCAAATGGGGTGCTATTTAGGGGAATTTAAAGAGAAAGCTGAGAAGAATAAACATTTACTGAGTTCTCTTGGCATTCAGTCTCTGAAAAACCACAGTATAAACTATTCATGCTGCTTCTTACATCTGTCAAATCAAAAATTAAAAGCCATAAAAGTGTAACACTGAAAATATGGCATTAGAAAGGATAAAGGTGGCCTTTGTAAAAATAACAAGGAAAGTATATTAGCCAATAAAATATTCTAACTCTTCATTTAAAAGTGCATCATGGGTAGGACAGAGATGACTCTGAAGCGTTGCTACTCCAGTATTACCCCTTTCCCCCATCAAAACTTGAATAGGTCCAAAACCATACAATGCAAATCACGATTCTTAGTGTAGCAGCAAAACCACAGCAGTTTTTCAAAAGAAAAAAAAAAATTAAAAAAAAATCCGTATCACTGTCCAGTCTCAAATATCTGAACTTTGAAGTCAGAGAGGGAAAAGTACCTATGTTGGTCCGTGTGGTTTTTGAAACCAGGGTGAAAAATCCCCCCCAGCAAGAAACCAAGAGGAAAAAGCGTTCCTTGGAGGAGAAGAGGGGTGGTCGCAGGAATGCGGAGCACACTGTGTGGGTCCATGATGTGCTGTCATCTGGGTCAAAGGCACCCGTGGGACCGAGGCTTCCTCGGAGGGGCTTCATGATAGGAAGCTGCTTTCTTTGCTGGACTTTTAGCCAAAGGGGTTGGTGAGCGGACCAGCTGGTGTCATTCGGTGGAGTGACGTGGTTTGCTCTTCTCCCTTTCTCCATGCAAGGTACCCTGTCGGCAAGCGTTCCTGCAAAGCAGACAAGCAGAGGTGGTCAGGGCGAGCTCAGCACCACCTGAGCTCACAATCACACACAGCCTCATGCTGGGCGGGCAGCCAGGCTGAGACACAAGCCCACCAATTTGGCCTCGGCTGCCCCTCGTGCCACAAGGGCTGTTGGTACACACAGCCTCCTCCAAGTTTGCTGGAGAGGAAGATGGAGGAATTCTTGCGATAAAAAACTGGAAACTGATATAATAATAGTTCATTCTCTGGATTTCATAGAGTGCCTTTCATCCTACAAGAGTGTGGATGAATAATGATACTTTGCAAGTATACAGTACCCTTCACCCCCTGATCTCAGTGTGCTTTACAGAGCTGGGATGTATTGCTCTCTGCACGGCACAGGCAGGAAAGTGGAGTCAGAGAAGTAGAAACATTTGGACCAGGATGCCCCAGCACCTGGGATGAGGATAGGACAAGGAACACTGCATGTGCCAGGGCTCCCCAGACACACCTCACTGCACGGGCTGGTGTGCAGCTCCACAGGGCTGCTCGGTCTCATGGAGAAACTGGGACAGTACCCCGAGCCAGCTCCACTCTCATGTAAATACACATCTCCTACTAACAGAGCCAGCTCAGTAGGTACTATCTGTGCTATGCATGCAAACTGAAGATGCCCCTTTTGGCCCTTCTTCAAATCTGCAGTCATGCAAAGGAGAAAAAAATTGAGCTGCTATGAGGGAGGTTGGGCTGGAGTCCCCCACAACCTCCTCAGTCTTCTCTTGGAATGATCTGCAACTGGTCTTATACAACCACCAAAGCAGCTGCAGTGCCAGGTGGTCACAACCAGCAGAGCATGGTGACTGACACTGCTTAGCATGACAAATAGAATTCAAATAAAGGCATTTTAGGACCCAAAGCAGAACTAGACATTACTCTCACTGAGGTAAACTGCTACCAAAATCTGGTATTTTCAGTGTTGAATGCATACATTTCCATGAACCATGTGTGAGATAAGAACAAAACCCTCAGATCCTGATAGAGCTGGTCACAAAATTAGGCAAAGAATTCAAGTTTTCAGTTGTCCTCTTTTATATCCTGGTCCTAATTTCCAGGTCCTTTTTCCTACTCTTATCTGACCAGATGGTTTGTCTGTGTTTTTTGTCTTTCTTTTCTCATTTTTTAGGACACAAAAGAGAAGCATCCTACAGGACTTATTCAGACAACCCCCTTGTGAAGCCCATCAGTGCTTTGACTGGGTGAACAATATATTGGGGCAAATACAGCTTTATTGGTTTGAGGTCTTCAGAAAGCTGCATGATTGCTTCCCTAAAAAAAGGTGGGCTTTTGCAGTGGTGAAGGCCAAGGTCACAAAAATCTTTGGAATCACATTTTTAAAAATCCAAATCAACTTCTCATCAATCTAATGCAATTAACAACACCCCAGTGGTTATAAACTCCTGATGCTTTAGTTCATCTAGGGGCTAGTGGGTGATACACCATGGTCTTGTGTGCTTCTGCCTACCTTGTCAGTTGACCATGTAGACTGCCTAGCAGGGACTGTCGTCTCTCTCTGTGAAGCGCGCTTTGGACTGTCTCTCCTTGGATTGGATTTGCTGTCCCCTAAAGATCCAGACTGAAACTCTGAAGAACTTAACAGCTTTAATTTTGGTGCTGGGTCACGTGTTCCTTCTCAGCCTGCTCTACAATCTCCCCTTCACAGGGGCTCCTCTGTGATCCCTCTTATCACTGTGCTTGTATCCCCTTGCCAAACCTGCACTCTTCTCAAGCAGAGACTAGAAGGCCCACTGAATGTGTCGACCAGCATAAACTCGCAGAGCACAGAGACCCCTATACCTAGATTAAGGAGGAACACTTGGGCTTTCAGGCAATGCGCCCAGCAGGATGAGCAGCTTTGTGTGTACAGAAAGCTGTGGACAAGAACTAGACCGACAACTGGGATGTATCCACCTTGTAAGTACTCCTCATAAAGTACACAATTCCTTTCTGTCACTTTTTGGCTTGAAATCTTGGTCTGAGATGAACTAAAAAGAGAAGCAGAGAAAATAAAACCTGTAATGTCTGTATAAACCCTCCGTCTGCACTTCAGGTATTTTGCCTGCTCCTCTCTTTCCATACACCAACAGAAACAAATTTCCCCTGCTCACTGATGAGTCTTAAATGGCATGGCATAGCACAGACTGGTAAGTGATTTGAGAGAGAGGGCATAAAGAAGTTCACTAGCTCTTGATGCTTTCTGCCTGGAGTAGTCAGCTAGCTTTCTAAGTCCTGTCTGTTTACCCCTACTGCAGATAGACTCAAGAGTGTGCAGACTGGAGACAAGGACCTTCCCTGTTCATTGGTTCATATGGCAGTAATTGTGCTTGATGAATGCACCTTTGTAGTGATCAAGTGACAGAGTAAAAATCTATCTCAGACACAGCATGCAAAGTTTTATAAAGAAATGCGAACACACTAGTCATCACCACTTCCCAGTTAGATGTTACACACCTCATGCCAACACTAATGTGCATGACCAGCACAGTAAAGTCAGCCATTTATATCTCCCCCTCCAAAACATATTACTTTTTAGGAGAGCGACATACGCTCTTCACCCCAGCTGAACTTGCCCTCAACATTCATCAAATACTGCTGATCAGATAGAAAAATTGTGTCAGCCAGAAAATAAGAATTTTTGTAAGCATAAAGCCATGGAGCTGAGCTTATGTGAGTTGCACTGAGGTGAGTACACTGAGGTTTCCAAAGCTAAGTAAGGGCTGGGCTGATCCTGGGTTGGAAGACCACCTAGAAGTCAGAGGCAGGCTGTAACTCCAGCCCCAGGAGGCCATATGGAAGAGACGACAGAAAGAGAACAAGTAAGAAGGCTCATTTCTGCCCTACTGTCAGTGCAGGAGAGAAAAAGGAGAATAACTCAACTGGATGATGACTCGGCCATAGCAGGTAACTCTGGAGTTTCATCTGTGTGGGCTCAGACAATGACGCAGTACTTACCTAAACAGTAAGTGAGAGCCACACTGATGCCCTCTGTGGCTGTTAGTCATAACCTAAGCAATGGGCAGCTATGAAATAGGCTGCATCAATGCAGAACTTCCTCTTTGGTTTATGCCCTGACACATGAGGATTTAAATCCTTGCTCAGAAGAACATAGAGAGAGAGCTTAGCAGGACAGTTTGGCAGCTAGGGCAAAGCCCCCCCAGCAAGGTTCCCTCCTCCCTTTCTGCAGCTAGCCAGCTCTTTCCAGGTGCTGCTCCAGAGCTACAGCCCTTCATCCTGTGCAGCATCTGGGACTGGTGTGGTGGGAAGCTTGGTCTTGCTTGGTATAGAGCCAATTTGCTCCACTCCTCCTTCATGCCTCAACACTGAGGAGCTGGGTAGCTCAGCTGTGAGGGCATTTTCTTCTCCTGCTCCCTCATACCCAAGCACTGATCCCCACGTCTGCTCCCAACGCTGCCCCGAGAGCTGAATGTTGCCACATTGGCAGCATGCTCTTGATGCAATGATAGCCACCAGAAACAGCTGCTTCTACCCAGTGCCCTTCTCAGTCATGTCCTACCTCCTCAGAGGGGCCATGTTATTGACATGGCTTTGGACACACGCACACATGGATTTTTCCATGCTTGCTTCCCCCTCATTCTGCACTCCATTGAACATTTCTGTCTCCAGATTCACAACTTATTGTTCAGAAAAAATTAGAGACTGGGTGGGGAAGGCTGAGGCAACCGTTGATGTGGGCTGGCATGGCAGAGTTTCCATCATTTAGCACAGCACTTAATTCACCCGGACAATGAATGCTGATGTGCTAAAAGAGGCCCAGTTCATCTGGGACATGCAGGGCCCTAGAGTAGAGGCACTACAATTATTTTCTCAGGGAAACTGCTCTGAAGATAAACCACAAGAGTGCAGCTAAAGTCAGCATGGGAGCAGGCTCAGCCCTGGAAACACTCTGGAATCATCTGTTACTTGTAATAGTTCTGCAATTTTTTTTCCTTTTTTTATTTTTTTTTCTTCTCCTCTTGACTTTACTTTTTTTTGGTGTGTAGTTGGGTCACCAGGGTTGTGCCTGGTAGTTGTGAAATACGTGGGAACAGTCAAAAGGATTTCCTTTGTGTTTCTGAAATCTAACCTACTACTTCAAGCGGATGTGTTGAGTTCAGTGGAGGTGAGGGATAGCTTTTGATGAACTTGCATTCAAGTGCTTTCTTTTCTGACCACAGCAACTGGTATCCCTTGCCCAAATGGCTTTTCATAACCTCCTGTAATGCCTCTGCTCCCTCCTCAAATTCTTCAAATACCGATCGTTCTGTGTTACTATCAATTAGCTCTGCAAGACACAGCACATGCTGTAGCTGCTTCCAGGCTGCATATTTGGTGGTTAGCCAACCATCAGGTTAAAAGAACAGGAGTGTTGGGGCAGTCTTGAAGTCTTTTCTTCAGGGAGGACTGTGATTTGGGTGCTTTGGAGCTGCCTCTGCAAAAAAAGGACAGCTCTTATTTTTGAGATGCCGCTCTTCTGGCATGTTTCAACCAAGTGGGTGTACAGAGGAAGAATTACTGAACGTGAAGTGGGAAATGAAGTCAATAGGGACGCTCATGCAAGCCTGGTTTCTTCAATTGTTCGAGATTATGTTCAGGTACCCAAAAGAACCCCACAGTGAATGAAGGGGGAATGTGCAGCAGCAGTACTGGGCCAGTGGTCCAGCAGGAACCTCCTGTGATTTCAAAAAGACAAATACAGCATCTAGGAGGGAACAATCTTGATGTCTACCAGGTGGCATGAGCAAGGCAGTAGCTAGGAGGTCATGGGGAGTGGTTGTTCCTCGCTACCTGGCACTCACAAGAGTGTCGCTAAAATACCGTGTCCATTTTTGCTCCTCATTCCCCTCAAATGCAAGGGGAATGCCAACAAAATGGGAAGCAGAGTGTAGTTAGGAGGCTAGTGCGTATGATGTGCCTGGAGAAGAGAAAGCCATGCTCTCCTGGGAGGCACAGTGAAAAAACATAAATCAGTGGCCGCAAGTGAGGACAGCGGTAATTTCTATTGAATGTAATGGGGAAAAGTTGCTGTGAGAATTGCATACCAGAAAAGGTGCTCAGGGTGGCTGCTTTATCTCCTTCCTTTGAAGACTTAAAAAATTTAGCTGGAAAGTGCCTTGTGTGACCTGATTTGACTTTTAGGTTAGTCTTGCTCTGACCAGTTTGGGGTAAGTGACCTCCAGATGTCCCTTCAAAGCTTGTTCTTCTGTGATTGGAAGTAGTGCAAGCCATGCAGGTTTAAATCATGGTTTTAGTAAGATACGCTTAAATCCTTCTAAATTCAAGTTACAAATGGATGTTTGAAGGACTTGATCTCCTAACTTTCAGAACAAAATTGAGCTGATGAAGCGATTTTATCTCCTTTAAAATGATCTGATTGAGATTGTAAGGTGCCCTTGAGCGTTCGTGGTTTTGGCTGGCTTTTGTTAAAGTCCATTGCATAAGAATTTATCTCTGTGCTTCTCAATCAACTGTTCAGTTTTTGTATTGACTAAAATGTCCACACTAGAAAGTAAATTAACTTTATTACTGCCATAATTAGCAAAGACCGTCCTGACAGCAGGAACTCAGACAGGAACACTTGTCCCTGTTTTAATGCTAAGCTTATTTTGTGGTTTTTGCAAGATCCCAGTCAGGGACCATTCAGACTATTGCATCATGCCTGTTTTTAAGGATGAAGGGAACGTTTTGTGCGTGCTCCAAATGATGCTTTTAAGTTTCCATAAATTTATTTCAAAGCCTGATTCTTGCCATGTTTGCACAAACACTAATTGTCATTTTGAATTAGAAGAGTGCCAAATTGCAGGCCATCTATCAAAGCAGTTTTGCATTTCTTTTTTCAAGAGCCTGAAGGAGTTTTCTTTTGGTTTAAACCCAAAAGACTTTCAGAGACTTTCTTGTTTTTATAACTCATGAATTTGTAACCTGGAGCTATGATCATGCTGTCCTTTTTGGCTCAAAGAGTCCAGCAAAAAAAATCTGCAGGAGGAGCTGAAGCTTTTGTAGTAACATGGGGTCCTGATATCGAAAGAAGGAAACTTTTATATAATTCAAATACAGTTGGGTTTTTGTTTGTTTGGGGTTTTTGTTTGGTTGTTTTGGTTTTTTTTTAGGGGGGGAACGTGATGACTTTGTAAAAAGAATTTAACTAAGACAAGCAGCAGTCTTCCTTTTATTTTATTGGTGAGCTAATTATCTAGCAGAGGTTTTAAGGCAAGAAACTATAAATAGGATGCTGACCCTGTGGTATTTCTACTGCTGATTTGGTGCTTTCAATTTGAACTAAATCTGAATGAGGTATGAGCTTTTTGTTCTTCAGACTTTTCAGGCATAGCTTTGTTTTAGCAGCTTTTGTAATTTGATGTTTTGTGACTCACCTTGAATGTTTTGTCAAAGAGATGTTATAAAATTAAGGAACAGAGGAAGAGGCATAAATCTATATATGGAACAGCATCTCTGAGTCATGTATTAAGAAAACGTGGTGTGCTTTTTTTAAAAGTACATTTCCCTGTGCCCACTAAGATCCCTGGTTATCTCTGCAGATTAAACAAATAGCAGGTTTTTTTGACCTTTGCTTGTGAAGACATTTGCTACCTTTCCTGTAGATGCCACCTCTCATTTCCATGCAGGTTTCTTGCAGCGAGCTCCTCTCAGACTGAAGGAAATAGCACATAGCACAAAACATTGCTTTCTGCTTAACAAAAGGCATTTTGGCCTCTTCCGTCCTTACAAGGTAGTACCAAATACCTGTAGGTGGTAGAGATGTTACTCTAATACTTCCTATTTCATGTCTTCTCTTGCTGTGAAGGGCGGAGTCTGGCAATTCCTGCTCCTAGAAGCAAGGAAGTAAATCAGATCCGCACTTTTAACATCTATTAAGGTTGCAACCAAGTTTAAGACAAGTATTTCTGATAATACTGGAGAAGATCTCATGGGACATTTCTTCTACAGTCAGTTTGATGTTCCTGCAGTGGTGAATGTATCACTGAAACACTTCTTTCCCAGCTGGCTGGTAGTGATGACTTATCATCTACAGGATACAGTTGTAGAATCATGAGAGTTTGGGTGGAAATGATTTGCTTCACAGAAGTGAAAAATGACAAACTTCTAATTTTATAAGTATGTTCTATCATGCACAGTGGTAAGCACTAGAATGCACTCGGGAGCCTGGAGTAGGAAAATGAGGCATTTATGGCTTACGTCTTTAATGTTTTGGGGCAGTCTGCTGGGCAGGATTTCTGCTATACTGTGTAATTTCCTTCACAGGGTTGCTAATTGTACAAAAGCCAGCTCCAGAAGCTGGTGTTTGGGATGGTTACTGTTAGAATGCAATGAGTTTCTCACCACTTGAAATACTTCGGGAGGAAAAGTGTACATTTTTTACAGTTTTCAAGTTTTCATTTTCCTAACTATTGTCTTACTGGGCTGTAAAATTAAACATAATCTTTTTATTAAAAATGTGTGGCAAGTCATTTCTTGGAGAAGGCACCATTGACTTGCCCGATCTAAAAATGCCAAGTGGATCCAGGGCAGCTTCCAGATGGACCAGTTCTGTGCTGACAGAGCCAAGGCTCCTGGCTTTACACTGTCTCATGGGTAGACTGCTATTTTTGGTTTTAGTTTCCTTTTTTTAGGCAAGCTATTGATGTAGAGGGATTGTTGCTCTAAGCAGAAAATGCTTGTGCTAAAATGGGGTGATGCAGCATAGAGGAACTTACAAAAGGATAAGGAAAAATAGAAGACGCTGCAGGGTGGAAAGAAAATTTTAAAAGAAAAAAACAAAACTTTACTCAAATTGCCTTATTGCTGACTTTGACAGCGCCTGGAGCTGGCTGGAGATCGTACCATCTGAGAGTTCCTGATCAGGATGTCAGTGGCATAGCGGTGAGAATGTGTTTGTCGGAGGAATGTTCAGTGGCTGATATTAATCCCAGTTTGGCCAACTTCTGCAGAGTTGCTTGTCAGCTGCAGATGTAAAATTGAAAGTGTGAGAAATGTTGATGTGGGATCTGACGGATCTTGTGGATCACAAGAAGTCTGAAAGTCACAGGATGTCTTTCAGGGAGAACATACTAAAAGCTAGTTACAGATATGTTCTTTTATTTGTATGGTATATCTAACAACTAGGGAGAATCTCATTAAAAGATTTTTGTGTCTGAATCACAGAATGGTTTGGGTTGGAAAAGACCTTTAAAGGTCATCCAGTCACCCCCTTTCTGCAGTGAGCAGGGACATCTTCAACTAGAGCAGGCTGCTCAGAGCCATGTCCAACCTGACCTTGAATGCTTCCAGGGATGAGGCGTGTAAACCATCACATACATCCAGCACCTTTATGGTGGCAATTTGTGAAGAAAAGACACACTGTATTCCAGAAGAATGATAGATTTTCTTGATAACCAGTGCTGTGATCTTTGATTGGAAAGACTTTGGTTTTTATATTCTTTTATAAAAACAGGTTATTTTTCAAAATTTGATAGAGGAACTGGGGCTGGGAGACTGAGCCACCCCGGCACAATGCTGCCTGAATGTGAGCTCGGGCAGCGATGGTCCTGTCTGATCAGTTCTCATGCTGGGAAGGTGGATAGGGGACTTATTGGGAAGTTAGCCTGACTCTGCAGCTTTAGTGGCTGTTTACCGTTGCTCATCTAATGCTTCATCACAGAACAGTAGGGGCTGGAAGGGACCTCTGGAGATCATCTAGACCTCTCTAGGGTCACCTAGAGCAGGTTGCACAGAATGGCGTCCAGAGATAGGGACTCCACAACCTCTCTGGGCAGCCTGTTCCAGTGCTGGGCCACACTTGAAGTAAAGAAGTTCCTCCTCCTGTTTAGACAGAATTTATTGTGTTCAAGTTTGAGCCCATTACCTCTTGTCCTGTCACAGGACGCTATTGAAAAGTCTGGCCCCATCCTCCTGACACCCATCCTTTAAGTATTTATAAGCATCAAATCTAATGAGCCTTCTGAGACATGGGGCGTGTTGGGGCAAGTATGAAGGCTTTTGCTTCAAATGGAGCAAATCCCATTGGGATGCACACCAGGTCCTTGCTGGGTGGTGGCAGGGTGTTTGTGATGCTCCCAGAGTTTGGGTGGACAGAGCTGAGCTGGTTTTATGTGCAATCAGCTTGGGTCCAACAGTGTGGATTTGTTCATATTGGAGGCATCTTTAGTACTTGAAAGCAGCGTTTGTGCAGCACCTGAGCTAATAAATTTTACAGATTAATGTTCTCTCTTTGAAATAATCCAGTACTGGAATAGTCAGTTTATGGCAAACTGGAGGTTAATTGTATATCCTTAAAGTATACAGAGAATGGCATGAAAATCTTCCAATTCCATTGTTATTGTGTGGTTTTATTATAAACTAATGAAAGAGCCCTGATGGGTCAAGGCACTTTGGTTAAAACAAGACCTTAAGTCTGTATTTGAATATAGGAGGTCAGCATTATCTTAGACCCCAGAGTACCTCCCATGCCAGAGTCCTTCCTTGTGACAGCAGAAGTTTGCTTGGCTGGCATAGAGGGGATCAGAGCTTCAGGAGCAGGAAGCAATAGGACTGCTTTGGTACAGAGCTGTTGATGAGGACTGGAGCTGGCACGACTGGTATGGTTGGCTCACTGGGGAGTAGGCACAGGTAGAAATGGCTCTGCTATGTGTCACTGCTGTTTTCGAGGCCTCACAGGAGGTGTCCAACCTCATTTGGAGCTACTGCGAAGGCAGAACATCTTCCTTGTGATGCTTAATGCTTTCAGTAGTAGTTGTGATGCAACTGCTCAAATCCTCCACGTGAGCATGAATGTGATGGCCCCACGTGTCTGCTCTTCTATGTAGTGTGACTGAAACTATTGACTTACTGAAGGCTGTGGCGAACTGTACTGTAAAATATGTAGACTGCATGGTCTTAGTTAAATACACTCTTTCCTCCTTCAATTTCTTCATGGCTTAATCCCTACCATCAGAGGTGATGGGAATCCAGCATCCTCGTGTTGTCTGTGCGTTGTGTTAGGATGTGGTTTTGTGGCAGATTTCAATGATGTGCAAAGAGGGACCAGATAAGTGGATCCATAGGGGGAAAGTGCTGGTGTCAGGGCCCTGACATTCATATTGTATGTGTTGGACGTTTTTATGTCACTGTAGTTCTAGTCTCATCCCATGGACTTAATGCCTGTTTATCTTTAATAGGCATTAAGAGTGTTCCTGGGCTGCGTATCACGGAATCACAGAATGATAGGTGTTGGAAGGGACCTCTGGAGATCATCTAGTCTACTCCCCTCCATCTTTCATTTCGTTTCAGTGAGAAGAAATCCAGATTTCTAGCTGTGAGCCTGCTCCACACTGAGCTGAAGCACAAAAAATGAGGATGATTTGGACCCTCACTGAGAAGTGTGTTCCTGATCTGGACTGAAGCAATGTAGATGTTGATATTAGCTGGGTTTGATGCAGTCCTGCATCTCTGACTCTCCAGTGGGCATCTTAGGAAGATAAACTTGCAGAAAGTTGGCACTAAATAGTTTTCTTTCAAGCCGTTTTCTTCATCTGATTCACCAACAGTATAAATAAATACTAATATAAGTGCAGAGCAGGGAGAAGGGACTGTATGAATGCACGGAAGAGGATGGGATCACGGCATCCTTGGGTAAAGATGTCATGGAAATAACTTTGCAGATTTCCTGCTTTCCATGGGTGATGCAGCTGCATTGGGCTCCATGAGAAGGAAAGTTGAAATGCTGTATGTGTCCAGCTGTTGAAATTTCTGTCCCTGGGCTGCTTCTCATGCTGGTGGCACTTGGGGCATGAAGGGAAGTACCTTGCACAAGACCAGTGGTCAGAGTGGTTTCCCCAATAATGGGAAATGTGAGATGCCTCCCTACTCAGTGTGAGGAAGACCAAACCCACATCTGTACCCCAAAAGAATACTTTGATCTTTGGGCAACGGGTTATTATGATCATTGTGCAAACAAGAGAGTGAATCACAGGAGCAGATGCAGAGCGCAGGAGGAGGAGCCTGGCTGCAGAGCAGTGAGGAGGCTCTTGGCCAGCAGGAATTTGTCTTTGGTTGCCAAACCCTGACGCTCACCTTGTGCATTTGTCTTACCAGGAGAGCTTCATAAGATAAACTAACAAAGGTTTGGAAGCAGGGGCTAGAATTTTAAGGGCAATGGGGAGTCTATCAGGTCGCTTAATTTGAGCATATGGTTTGTCACCAGTGACTCAGGTCAGGGTAACAAGGAATTAGGTGGTGTTGAAGTGGAAAAAAAAATATTCTTATAACCATTACTTACGTTTAACACTAATGGAGGTGTTTTCATCGTTCAGCATTGAAACATCTGAACTTTTCAGTGTTAAGATCCATCTTCAGTGGCCAAACATATGCTGTGGTGTTACTGTTAAAGCAACTGGAATTCTTATCTCTCACAAATTTTAGGAATGTTTCTGGGGGAAAGTGATAGGAAGGAGCTTTCTTCTTCAGTCCAGCATCTGATTTTGAGGTAGTTGTGAAAAAAAGTATGATAGTTAAAAGGATAAGGTAGTGTTATCTGTTATTTTGTTTCAGAATGGCAGGGGTGGGAAGGGACCTCTGGAGATCATTTAGTCCAACCCCCGGCTAAAGCAGGTTCACCTAAGGCAGGTCACAAAGGAGTCTCAAGTGTAAGCTTGCTGTCTGCTATAAAATGAAATAACTTTCCTAACTCTGTGAGTAGATATTCATACATAATAACAAAAACGTTAGTTTGGTTTTATAGGAGACTAAACTTTGTTTTGGTGTTTTTTTTTCTTTGATAGATGTACAAGTGGAAATAACAGTACTAATAAAGCGGGTTTTGTTTTTTGTGCATCTAGCAACTGTCTGTTATGACGAATTGGAAAAACCGAAATCTCATATTCTAGTGTAGCTGCAGTTCTGCTGGCAAGATGCTTCTGGAGGCCACACAACTTTCCAGGTTTCACGTTCCAATAAATTACTTTAAATCTGAACTGGCCTAAAACCTGCCTGAAGAGACCTTTATGGAGCATGGTGTGCAACTCAAGCTCCTCGTGCTGCTTGATGTTGGATTCTCTCCCTCCAGCAAGTCCAGCAAGGCTTTCTGAATTGCTTGAGAGTTCTTTGCAAGGATATCCCATGAATTATTTATTTATTTATTTGATAAGGTATTAAATGTGTTTTTCATGGGATTTATTTTGTATCTGGGTTGTGTCTTTTTCTGGCTACTACGGAAAGGTCACTGGATTCTGACAGTATTGTCATATCCTGAACAAAGCACCAGGAATGTGAAATTGTGCTCTGTGCTGGATGAGTGTCTGACACTTTGTTATTTCCATTGAAGACACAGGCATGCTAGAATTCCAGTGTATTTTCTGCTCTTTTCCTTGATTTATTTACTTTTTTTTTATAGGGCTCCCAGAGGGCATTAGTTACCTCTAACAGCCAACTTGAGAAAGAGTCTGACAAGCTGAAGGCTTCCTTTGTTTAAAATAAGCAAAGATGGGTGTTACATGGCCATGCTTATCGGGAGACTTGCTTTCTGCCTTGGCACTGGTGTGTGGTTGGCAGAAGAGCCGGTTGTGTAAGTTTTGGAGCAGTGGAGAGTCCACCTGTGCCAGCAGTGACTGGCTGCCTTGTGCAGGCAGCGTTGCAATGTAGGCAAACAGCGTGAGCTATTTTGTCAGCTATTTTGGTGTTAGACGGGACGCTTCTTCTCTTTACCATGGGGAACCACAGTAGTCTATAGTTGTTGATGGGGCTGACGGGCTTTAATGTGTTTGGTCTTATTGGTCCATTAGTCAGGTTGTCATCTTACTTGAAACCAAAGACTGAGCAAAGCATTCCCATAAAGCCTGCCCTAACTACCTCTCCCCCAAAGATGTCCGGTCAGATTTTTCACTGTTGATTTAATCTATACCCTGGCCCTGAAAAGGCGTCAAAACCTCCATAAAGCACCGTCTGGGAAGTTCTCTGATCATGTTGGAAAGCTGTCATGGTTGGATAACAGAAAACTGCCAACTAAGGTATATCTTTGGCTTGAATCAGTGACAGAATCCTGAGGCTGGAAAGCCTTTGGAGATCATCTAGCCCACCTCTCTTGCTCAGAGCAG
>JAVSBS010007525.1:31112-93174 GCA_033124195.1 Coracias cyanogaster
AGAAATTCTGCTGACACAAGCAGAAAAACTCCCTTCTGCTCCCAACATAGGATTAGTCAACACACACACGCAGACACCGAAGACACTTTGAGTTCAGCATGTGCCACTTAATTTTCTAATGTAGTTTACCATAACTATCATGTTAAATACAAGCAGACCTTAGTGTTTCCATTTACTTGCTTTAGGAAATCTTGTCACCAAGACTGGAGGGTTAAAACTGATCCTGCCTGAGTGTAAAGCATGTAGGCAGGAAACACCAACACTGCTAATTTTAGAAACACACATTGCTCAAACTTGAAAACATAACACTCAACAGAATATTCTCCCTAGTTTCATTCCTTTATCATAGTAGAACTTTGGCACTGAGACATCTTTTGCTGGTTCTCTGAATTGCATCAAGTTAGAACAGCTTGACAATCCACATCCTGATGGAGAGACTAAACTTTAACATCAAGGATTATGTTGCTGATTAGCACTTCCAATAATCAAGTAATTGGTACATTAAATAATCTAGAGTTTGGTGACTTGCCCAAAAAGGTCACACTTGCATAGATTCCATTCTAGAGAGTCCATGTTGCTATTACATGAATTCAATCTGCCTGTCCAGAACTCTAGCATAAAAATATTTGGATAATTTCCTTCTTTTCATACAATTTAATGCAAAACAAAATCCAGGAAAAGCAGCACATTAGGGCAGTATGTTCAGATTTTCCAATTAGGGTAGGTGAGGAGCAAGGGAGAAAAAGACAATTCTCTGGACTTTTTCTTCTCCCAGGCTACCGTGGCCAGTGCAATCAATACAAACCTCCAAGGGCTCAAGTCAACACAACTATTAGTGCAGCTCCTATCCTCTCTGTATTTTAGCAGAACTTCTATGAGGTTGGGAGTCTCTCATGAGGGATTGTCTTGGCAACCAGACTGAAAGGAGCAGGGTTTTACCTCCAGGCCTGGGCAAGAAGAACTCATGAGAATGAGGGAGGTCAGGACCGTGGCGAAAGGGGCTGCACCAATGCTCTGCTGCCCCTGCTCATCCCCGCACACACGGGCAGGTTCTGAGCCCTGCACAGGCTTCACAGACAGACTGCTGGGAGGCCAGAAATCCAAGCAGCCCCCCTGCCACCTGGACTGGCTATTTCCAGCACTAGCGTAAGGAGGGCTCTGCATGAAACTAAAGAGTCCTCACCTCAAATCAATCATCAGAGCTGCACAAATCGTTTGTGCGTGCTGTGAGAGACTCAAAACCCACCCGCATTTCACTGAGGTACCCACTGGAATGAGATGGTTATCACACTGTTTATTTCTGCAGAGTATTTTGAGTATCCTCTTTCCCTTGAAGCATACAAGGATCATGGTCTCATGTCTCTTCTGCATACAGGCTACTTCTTTTCTTTTTGTGGAGAAACGAGGGGATGAACACACACAGAATAATAACTATCACCATGTTATGCTATGCTATTGCACAAACCCCAGAGGCATGGCAGACACCTGGGCTGGAATTTTTAACTTTCAGTGTCTATGGGGACATCTATGTCCATGCCAGTCACCCTAAGTTTCCTTCAAAGCAGGGAGAAATAGGCACTCCTTGGGCACAATTCCTCTGAGCTGTCTTAGTTGTAGACTTCAGGATGAGCTCAGCTGTCTCTTTGAAGTTCTAGCTTCTCTAGGATGACTTTAAAGAGAGTTTAGACAATTAGCTCACCTGTGTCTTCATTACAGATGCCCCCACTGGGTCAGATTAATCTTGCCTGGCAACCTGAAAACTTTCCTGTACGATAACCTTTACTCTGAGACAAAAGAATATATAAAACTCTTGGTGAATGGGAAAATGGTTATTCCTGAGGATAACCACATTGGCAATTACTGACATTTAGAGAATACAAAGAGCTGAGGTCAATAACTGAGTGATGAACCATCCTTCTTGTCTTTTCAATGTAGATTGTTCAGTTTGCCCACTTCCACTCTCAAATACTACCTGTGAAATGATTTCATGTATAATCATGTCAACATGCAACTCGTGTCAACAACATACCTCAGAGAAGCCAGAACTCTCTCTCAGTTTTAAGGCTTTGGCTCTGGATAATGCTAAACCCCTCTCGGGATCAGGACCTTGGAGAGGTGGCATTACTGCAGCCTGGATGGTCTGGGCAAGCATAAATAGATGCTAAGACCCAGCCTGTCTTTGATGACAGTGTCAGCAGACAAAAGTGCATTCTTTTAGCACCGGCCTGAAGCAAACCACAGCTATGGAGAGCATGCGCAAGATGGGAAAGGATGGGTTAACCACAGCTGTCCTAGAATTAAATAAAAGGGGTACAGTCAAATAGTGGTCATCTCACTAGATCAAATCATAACCCCTAGGTAAAAGCAAGCGTACATTTATTATGAAGCGACAATCTTCAAGCTCCAAAGTTGGCACACTGGGGGTTTTAATAAAGATCTTGCTGCTGAGAGGGACATACAGTCCACCCATACCTCAGGGGTGGGCAGGGGGATCCCCACTAGCAGGGCCTAAAAGCATCTAAAAATTTTAAATATTAATTTGACTTCTGAGTTATTGTATATGTTAATTATTAAGTGTGAGAAAGTTACAGTTGTCCTCTGTTCTTACAAATGTATCTTTTAAATGTGTCAGCACATGCCGAGAGCAAAGAATAACGGTTCTGTTCCACTAAAGAAAGTAAATAAATACTGTTTGTGATCGAGGGAAGTAACGTTTCTGGTGCTGCAGCCAGCACAGGGAACGCAGCGTTAACAAATAAAACAGCAGTCCTGAGTATACTGCGTTATCTTTGATGGTGCAATTAGCCTACACTGATGGAGCAGGGAGATGTTGCAATGGCCCAGATTCCACAGCCTGCACTGCTATCTACTGTTGTAGGTGCCAAGCCCTTCAAGGCAATGTTTGTACTGCACTGCTGCAGCCACTATTTGTGCTACCAGGGACAGGGATTTACTGGAGGCTACAGAATATTCCATGGATTGTAATGAAAACTGGCATGTCATCAAGCCACATCCGGCAAACTGTCAGTATTTTACTGCTGAACAGATTTCTTGCAACACCCACCATTTTCCCTTTTCCTGAAAGAAGCTCTCCACGCTTGTGAATCTAAACAAATGCAATTACATTTGTTTCTTGCTCACAGGTTTGATGCAACAGACATATATTAAACTAACAGCTTTACAAAGGCGCTGTTTTATCAGAGCGATACAGTAGGCTGGGAATAGGGAAGGAAGGGCTGGGGTGTTCCTGCCTCTGGAGCATTGTCCTTGGGCAAGCCATGGTTGTTGGTGGACTTACCCATATCTCTGCCTCGCTTTGCAGCCCTATGATGAACCACACACACAGGGCTGCGGGAAACCTCAGCGGCTTTGCTAAGGTGGGAGACTTGCACCAAAGGCAGATACCTCAGGTGAGAGAGCAAAGTCCCATCACACAGGTTTTGCTGAGATAAGCTACAGCTGACAGCTTCCAATGAGCAGGCAGTCCCTAAGCATCGATAACCAAGGAAGGAAAGCTCAGGGACAGGGGTTTTACTCCCCAGAGAACACCCCAGCAGAAAGCCAGGCTGCAGGTCTGGAGGCAGACCAAACTAAGATGGTTAGAGATGACCATTTGGTAAGTCAATTGGATCTGAGCTAGCAGGAAGCAGCTGGGTCATCCTGCTCTATGCTATGCTGTAGGGCAATTCCAATCATCATCATGAAGGCTTGAGTTGCTGTGTAACTCAGCTGGAATAAGTAAGCAGATTAATGGCCCAGACCTAAACCATATCCTAGGCAGAAAACCACTGATTTTGACATACACAGCACAATAACGTCACAGCCAGCACCATCATGAAATGTTCTGTGAGTAAAAGTGTAATGAGGCTGCTGATGGATAGAGTACTGACAAGTGGAGATGCAATACAACACAAAGAACAATATTAAAACATAAATACCAATAGTTTTCTGAAAGTGCTGATAAGTTAGAATCTGTATCTTTTTGTTTCATAAAGGCCACATCCACATGAGTTTGACCTCATACCTGAAAATACTCATTCTATTCACACAGAAGGCAGTAGTGATTACACAAACCTTTACTTATTCTGATTTCGAATTCGGAGACACCTTCTTTTCAATGGTGGCTCCAGATCCTCTGGCCCTGTGCTGAGTATTGGCGTTGAGATAATGCACGGCGCGATAGCAGTCTTTTCTGCTGGTTTTGGCACAGGCTGGATCACGCAACCTGTCTTGGGCAGCATCCGCAAAGCATATGCATGGTCCTCATCTGCTGGATTGTTAAGGTTCGGGTCCTGTTTGTCTCCCCCGACAAGGGCCTCCTCCCCGATCTTCTTGCCAGCATCTCCCTCGAGGTGGCAGTTAGATGCACAGTTGTTCTCCTTAACAGACTCCAGCTCACTCACCGCCAGCTCCTCCAGGGGCTGGGGCTTTTTCGGCTCCTGGGGCGGCTCTGGGTTCTTGGAACCCTCTGTGCTCTTGGTGCCATTCACAATGACGTTGCACACAGCTGCACTAGTTTCCAGTCCTGGTGTGCTGGAGGCCAAGGAGACAGGACAGCAGTGAGTTCCATCACTGCATGGTAATGTTTTTGAGTCAACTGGGCTGCAGTTGTCCCTGCAGTCACTGCAGTTCCTTTTGTCCGAGCTACCAAAAGCCAAATTTACAACACTGTTAGGTTCACGTTCAACTTTCACTTGGGCGTGTAAGGCCCTGTGGATAACATTGTGCAGCCTAGACCGGTGGCCTACTGTTAGGTCTATCACACCATCCTGTGGACCCTGTAGCACACTGGGGAAACCAAATTTACTGTTCACTGGACTACTAGGTCTGACAGTCAAGTCAACAACTTCATTTTTACTGTGCTCCTGAAGCACTTGAGCTTGATTTAGGGACTGGCCAGAGCAGCTCGGTGACGAGTCAGAGGATTTAGACGATCCTTGCTTTGACTCTCGAGGGGATGAAGAGCTATTGGTTGGCTTTGCCCCAGGCGTCTCGCTGGAGGTACTCGGAATGAAGCTTTCACCATTGCTGGAGAAGCCATTGGGAGGTTTGGAGTCATTGATATGAGGGATGGGGATGGGAATGGGGATGGGAACGGGCAAAGGGACAATGACAGGATATGGCACTAGTAGAGTTGGGGGTGGCACCAGCGGGGCAAGGGATGGCAATCCAAAGTTCATCATCTGTGGCATAGGCATAGGACCATTTGGCATCATGCTGACAGGAGGAAAGGGAAGACTGGGCAAAGGAGCTCCAGGAGGGGGAGGTGGCAACAAGCCAGGAGGATTCCCAGGCATGGTAGGTGTTGTGGGTGGATGGATATGAGGGGAAAGCATTGGCCTGTGCATGGGGCTAGAAGTGGGACCCATATTTCTGGGAGCACCTGGTGGGGGACCGATTCCAGGAATCATTGGATTTGACAGAGGGCTGTTAGGATTTGAGGCATGGTGAGGCGGCCCACGAATAAACGGTGGACGGATTTGCTGCATAATTTGCTGTTCCATGAATATGGGCAGAGGAACTGGCCCACGGTTTGTCATCACCATGGGAGGACTGCGAGGTGGGACACCAATTGGAGGCACAATGCTAGCAGGTGGCTGGACAGAAACTGGTGGAATATTTGGATTCTCACTGATGGGAATAGGTTTGGGAACTGGCGTGGGGATTTTAGTGACAGAGCAGTTGGCAGTGTCAGACGGAGAGGCAGTGGTAGACGCTGATGGTCCAGGACCTTGAATTTGGCCAGCTGCAGACGCTGGGGATGGGGCTTTTCTCCGAGCATCTGCTAGCGGTATATTCCAAGAATCTGGAGTCAGCAGCTGCACCCCAGTGCCTTCTGCTTTATTTTCGACTGGAGGATGTAATGTACTGCACAGTCCAGCTGGAAGATTGGCCTGTGTCTCTTTGTAGAAAATGTCCATTTTGTACTGATTGAGACATTTTGCACTGCAGAACTGAAGCCTTCTTTCCCCGTCCCCAAAATCCAGATACTCTTTTGTGTGTCTTATGTGCTTACACCAGTCACATACCTACAACACAGTAATAAAATCAAATCAGGTAAGAAAAGCAATCTTCTCTTCATAGTGTTATTTTAAAAGTAATTTTTCAGTTGCTTTCTAAATATTCACATTATTTTTCTAGTAGAAAAAAAAATAGTTACATTTGTGAAAACCATGCTTTTTTGGCTCCAAAATATTGGTGAATTGAATGCCACGCCCTTTTCTGGCTCCCATGGTCTCAATTCTACCTTATATGGTACATTATAGATCTTAAACCCATACCACAGAGAAGAATTCTCAGCTGGCATAAACTGTTCTTACACACATAGGTATGTATACAAAATCCATATAAGTATGGCTATGATTTCTCCTCAGTGGTCATCTAAGCACACCTGTACCATCGGAGATGCCATACTACACAAGGAGTATGATAACTGGAAAAGGACTCTAAAAGTTGCTGGCAATGAATGCATTTCTGCTAAACTGTAGCATACTGAAACATTTAGTACTCTATTAAGAGTATCAAATAGTAAGTTGGAAATTTAAAATGTGTTTTAAACACATTTCTGTGTGGTATTTTAAAATGGCATCATGAAGCAAAAAGCATCATTCATCCGCTGCCCGTCATTCCAAGGAGAAACTTGGAAATAGTCAGGACATTTGTGTAAGGTTCGAATAGTCCCAATTTGTGATGTTTTGGCAAGCTAGAATTATTTTCTGAGCTGTTTGCCCACTCTTGTGTACGACACGCTTTGAGTAAAACTTCTTGGCAAGCAAGGGCCTATTAAGCAACTTTTCAAATACTACGGCAAAAAGTTTGCATTGCGGGCTCATTTTTATTTTGTTTCTCTGCTTTCCATTTAAGCCTGTATTACTATTGGTGTGGTGAAGGTATAGCCAATTTTTTTTAAAGTAAGGCTGCAGAACTAATTAAGCTGTGAAAGGTTTTCCCAGTTGTAAACCACTAGAAACCAAAGTTCAAAAAATAGTCATTCTAGGCTTCAGAATCCATTACTTCAGAGAAATTATTGTGATTTCATTAACACATTAATTTTGCAACACCAACAGCTCTCACAGATGGTGAAGACATGATCTACAATTCAAATATGACTCTTGTTTGCACAAATGCCTTTCCTTCATATGGCATTTTAAACAAGAATTAATATGAGTAATCTTGCCATAGCTATAAACAGATAAACAGATGTCAGATTTTTCAGTGCCTTACTTTTCTGACAGAATTTTACACACACAAAAAACCCCCATTTTTGTCATTTACATTAGTTCTCAAAATGCTCCACTGACTGAGATTTTTGGTGCTTTCTATCAGCATGTTGAGCCTATGACCATGTCAGAATACATCCTGGTACTGTTTGTTCTGCCTTTTCCAGATAGCCCATACTAACTTGTTTTGAAGTTACTATATATTTTGTAAAAAAAAAAAAAAAGAAAGATTGTGAAAAGACTGCATTAAAAGGATAATTAATTTTAATAACTATTGGCCATATAAACAATTCAAAACAACATATGTCGGGCATCTGATTACTCATCTCATTTAACTCTCAGCTTTCCTTTAATGTAAACAGTGGTGACATTTTTTAGTTTTCAGTAATATATCTTTAATATATATATACATGCACACATATACACACTATATGCTATGGCTATTTGCCCATTTATTTGAACTCTGCAACCTTTTGGTTATCCAGTCAGGCTGCTATTTGATTCCCTCTCCCGCCTCCCCTCCCCATTCACACACTCACACACATACTCCCACTCAATACCACAAAGTTTTTATCCCAGCATTTAAATCAAACTAAATAATTACTTGAGAAGTAGCAACTACTAAGTCACCCCTGAAGTTTGGGAATGCAGGGCTTGGATTTCTAGCTTGGGCCCGCAGAGACAGTGCCATGTGAGGTAAAGCAGAGGGGATGCTGGTGCTGCTCAACGCGTGCGGCAATAGGACAGGAATATTTCCAGCATGATGCCCAACACAAGGAACAAAATCTCCTGGTGTGTTACGAACAAGTCCAGCCCTGCATTGAACACGCACTGATGATGCAGCACCCAGGAAAATGAGGACAAAGAGGCTGTCAAATGCACAGAAGCGTTGAGATAAACACCTCCGCTGCCACAGCACATGCATCCCACCCCATGCCGGGAATGGGGCAGATGGGAAGCGGGAATGCACCCAGCAGGGCAAAGCAGGGCCACCCCCACTTCCAAGGGCTCCCAGGTTTTATCAGGCATTGGGTCTCCCTCTGCTCCCTGCAAGGAAGCTCGGCAGCTACCACAGACAGCACTGGAGCTGGGCAACTCCTCTCCACACATAGTGCAAACACACAGCAGTGGGCACTGAACCATCTCGGGTATTTGGCACGGGTATGGGTTTTGCCACCCACCTGGCAAGTCAGCACAGGATCATCTGATGGAAACATCTTATAACTGACTTCCTGAAATTTTCTGGCTTGCCACTGTTTTCCAAGAAGACAAAAGGGGAATTTGTGAGTGTATGCCGCAAGTTAATAAGGTACTGTTTAACTCAGTAAAGCTGCTAAATTTAAGTCATTTTTGATTAAGAACTCACTGCTGTAGCCACAAAATGCTATCTATTTTCCATGTATGCAATCAGGACATACACCACCATGCTTCTTCTGCCGCTTGCAGGGTATGCTCTTGCCCTAAGAGCTCTGCAGATAGGCAGGGGGTCTCTGCATGTACCCCAAGAGCTGCACAAAGAGGTACTCCCAGATAGCTCCCAAGCTCACCCTGGACCATCACCCACAAAAACCGTGTCTGCTTGCAGGGGAAAGATGAGGAGGAGAGCAGCCCCAGCGGTGGCTGCTGTAAGGGATGGGGCCAGACTTCAGATGCAGATGTGTCCCTCATTTAGTCCTGGGGTGGTGCAGCTAAGACCTGCCCTTCCTTCAGGGCAGAGGAAGCAAACCAACTTGTAAGCCTTCTGCCAAAGAAGCACCTGAGAAATACCAGACTAAACCCAACCTCCTTACCTTTCTAGGGAGAGCCCCTTCAGTGACTTTAATTAGACAGACTGAAAGAAAAATACAGTCCCCCAAAAACTTTTGGCATCTTTTATAATAATTTAAAATTGTTAGTTATGATTTGAAAAATTCACTGAAATACTTTAGTGTTTTATTGCTGAATTCATTTATCTCAAGTGGGCTCCTATGTCACCCCTAGCTCAACAAGTATTTTCTCTTCCCCAGTAAAATATTTAGAAATCCTGCTTAGAAATTCTCTACTGATTTCTCCTGTTCTCAGTAATTCACTGAGGTACGAGAAACTCTGAAGTCTGTCTGCCTCATTCACATACTGGTAATAGACCATTCCATATATTTTATCACTAGATAAAATTAATTAAAGCCATAGAAATTAAAGGCAGCAATTCTATTCCTCTGAACATCCTGGATGGACCAAATATCTAATAATTATCTCAGTGATTTTATGCAACATCTCAAAGTGTTGAAGTTAACATCAGTAAGAAATGTCTATCTATTACGTCCATGTATCTCGATTATTTTCTATGCATGTATGTATGTATGTATCTATCTAAGCAATTGGTATATGCTGCTTATTTAAGATACAAGTATAAAATGTGCATGTCATACATAGGTAATATGACACCTTACAATACCAGACTAAAAGGCAGAAAAACTGTCCCTACAATGAGGAGGAAATTACTGGAGGAGAAAAAATGTCACTTAAGAATTAATGAATCAAGTCTGTCTTACAGGATTGATCATTTAAGATGAGGTCAATGAATTTATGATACAAATGGCTATATCACTGGAGGTAATAAAATGGAGCAATATAATTCATTTTACATCTAACTAAAGATGGGCTCAGAGTAATTACAGACTTCTTGTAAAAGCCTACACTGATTAGTTCAGATGTGATAGGTGAAACAGATACATCTTTCTGTTCAATAAAATAACATTTTCTTATCTATAAAATGCACAATATCTTATTTTTTTAAGTAGTTGCATTCCCTACAGAACTTGGTCATTCTTCACAACAAGCTCAAAATCTCTCTGTTCATTTTTTCCTCCTGCTTCCCTCTTCCTGTCCCATCCTTTCCCCGATAACCAAGAGAAGAGCTAAACTGCTTCAGAGTGTTTGTTAACACTGCATGTTGGATTTGGTAGCTCTTCTACAGCTGAGGAGCTCCCTGGATTTCAGTGGCATTAGTCAGGAGAGTTAATTGCTGTGGGATCCCTTTTGGAGGGCCTGACAGTATCCGTGGAAAACAATGGAGAAAATCCTCTTTAATGCAACCGATTGGCTTTGGGTCTGATGCTTAACACTGGCCTCTGCTCACCCTGGAGCTGGTGGGAGCCTTGCTCTTGACTATAACAGGAGCAGAGGCACGGTCAGGGATTTTGGAAGGAACTGTGGCACAAAACCCCATAGCACAAGTTAGCAAAAGGAACACATAGAAAGAAAATAAATGCCACGAGGCCAAGTTTCAGACTCTTCCTAACAAACAAACAGCTATTTTGTACATTTCTACCCAAAAGGAAGTGGGACTGACTGGTAGCAGTGTGACTGACAAGGAGCATGAACATTTCCAAAATAAAGGGTCAGACCTTGCAAGATACTAACAGATCCCCTACGCAGCTCCATCTCCCTTGGAAAATACTCATAGTGCTGCTCTTGGGCAAGCACGCTTCACACCGTGAATGCCAGAACACAAACCCAGAATATAACAGAAAGATCAGTAATAAGATAACAGCCTATCTCATTCAGCTGTAACACAACAACTCTCAAGAAGATTAAATTTACCTAACTGGGGCATGTCCAACGCTAAACAACAGAATGAACATTTCCTTCAGTACATTTAATGTATTTATATTTTAGTGGCAGGTTGCCAGTGTGCTACTTATAAGCTCAATGACTTGATATCATTCATCCGCTTTCCTGTGAAACATGCAGCAATCTACACCAGGAGACGACTCAGAAGACACTGCATCAGCAGAAACACTACTCGCACCTGATACGGGAACACCAAGGATGCCAGGACCAACGGATCCAGTTACACTCAGACTTCTCTAATACAAAGAGGAGGAAAAAAGCCATTCCTGCTGGCATCTGTATCTTTATTTTGATAGGAATGTCCAGAGTGGAGTCCAGACATGGCCAGGAGGTTGCCCCTTGAGCACAATACAGGCATCCTGCTGTGCTTTAAAGGGCCGTGTTTGGGCTGTGGGCACAGAGTAATTAATACTTTAATCACCTGTCAAATGCAGGCACAAAGTTCATCCACTAGTGCAGTCCAACACTAACATCTGAACAATCATCTAGTATCAGACACTGCTTCATTAAGAAATATATTTGCTAAAATTTGGGTGTGGAGATATTTTAATCAGCCTGAGAGAAACCAGGAACAAATAATGTACCAACACCACCGCTGCTATGAAAGGGAGTCTGTGCCTTACGCACAGTGTTTTGGAGTAATACCAGCTCCCTGGTAAAGTCTAGTGAGAGGACAGAAAGGTATCGCTAAGGCACAGACAGTCCCTTTTCAGCTTCCCCAGAACCAGAGTGTGACTAACAAAGCCCCTCTCCTTGCGCAGGAGAATGCTGTTGTGGGACACCTTGCACATGGGAGGGCTGCATCGCATGCCGGGGACCGGGGTCTTACCAAGGATGTTGAAACATGGGACTAAAGATTATTAAAGCCTTGCTTCCTGGCATAAAATCCATGTATTCAACTTTGCTGGGTAGCTTCTACTCGCTTTTCCCACTGTGGTATCCAACTGCTGTCTCTTCATACATGCTCAGGCATATGTTCTGGCTTCACAGAAGCCACTGAACGTTTCCTATAGACCACTCTGGCCCTGGCTGCTTTTTCTTTTAGCCCAGGCTGCATCCCAGGCATTTCCCTGCAGTTTCCAACCCTGTTATCCACCCAGGATGTGCAAGGCACGGACACAGAGGTTCCCACTCCACCCCAAAAGCCACAAGGTGAGGATACAACCCCTCTACCCCTGCACACACTCCTGCCTTGCAGCCAAGCGAGAACCCGACACATCAGCTGTATGTTTTTCAGCAAGGGCTGAAGTATTTTGAAGCCTGCCAAACACTGGAAGCAGCAGCAATCTAGAAATTAGGAAGTGGCTTGAAATGCACACACAGAGGTTTCTAGTAAACAGCCCAATGAGTCACAACTAGGGCTCTTACACACAGCTCAGTCAGACCCTTTGTAGATAACACAGCGGCTGCCATGACATGGACACCACAGCACCTTGCCACCCAGGCGCCCTCACAAGTCTGTGAAGCACTCCCAGCAGGACACCAGGGGACAATTCAGTGTATCAGAAGCAACGCTACTCAGATCTGTCTGTCCTGAAGGACTATGTGCCTATCTTTAAAGGGCAAATGAGTGTAACACCTTTCTCAGCTATCCTTGCCAGCTCCCCTAGTTTGTTGGGCAACGTGGCTGCCTGCTCCCTCCCTTCTTTCCTCCACTTATCTACTACCAAAGTTCCTCCTCAAAGAAGGTGACCTAAAAGGTAATGGTAATTTCTAAACAAATCCCCTCATAGATCCTGTCCACAGTGCTAGATCCTGCACATGGTCCCATCTCTGTAGCCTGCTGCATGACCAAGCCTGGAGAAACTTTGGGGCAAGAGCTGTACCTGGAGTGACAACGTATTCCATCCTTGTTAAGTACAGAGAAGCCATGGTCCAAGGAGAACTCTGGATTGGACTAACTCCTCCTGCAAACAGCAACTTGGAGGTCTGTGCCAACTCTTCACCCCCTGCCCTGCTCACCTCCTGAGGGTCCCCTGTGGAGCTGCCCCTGGAGAAGCAAAGACCCCTACCAGGCTGGGAAGGCACCACTCAGCTGTTCACACACAAACACACCATGACTTGTTTGACATAAAGATCTCTCCAAGGCACTGGAGTTCTCAGCATTTCCTGAGTCAGAAAAAGGATTAATATTAAGAAGTGCAAGGAAGGCACCCTGCCCGGCCAATGGGGAAGGTGAGCAGGTGAAGATCTGCAGAAGGACGCAGCCATGCTCTGCTCAGGTGTGTGGGATACGAGGGAGGAAGAAGAGGGGATTATGTTCCACTCGGAGCTAACAGCAAATGACAAACTCATTTGAGAGGTTAGCAATAATCAGCATAATGGAACTGAAGTTCGTAATTGCTTATCGCAATGCTTTTTTTCCCAGCTACCTGAGTTATGACAAAGGCATTCAGCTGCCAGCACCCTGCAACAAGCAATAGAGTGGGTGCAGCCTCACCTGACACTGCACAACCTGCCATTGCTCACAAGGTGTCTTGTGTTTCCCCAACCCTCCTCAAAAACACCCACCCTGGACCTCTTCAGGCTTTCTCCAGAGAGGGACGGGATAGCCTGGGAGGTGATTGTGCCCGTGTACTCAGCACTTGTGAGACCACACCTTGAGTACTGTATCCAGTTCTGGGCACCACAGTACAAGAAGGACATTGAGGTGTTGGAGCGGATGCAGAGAAGGACAACAAAGCTGGTGAGGGGTCTGAAGGATATGTTGTATGAGGAGCGCCTGAGGGAACTGCGATTGTTTAGTCTGGAGAAGAGGAGGCTGAAGGGAGACCTCATTGCTCTCTACAACTACCTAAAAGGAGGCTGTGGTGAGGCTGGTGCTGGTCTCTTCTCCCAGGTAACTCATGACAGGACAAGAGGAAATGGCCTCAAGTTGCACCAAGGGAGGTTTAGATTGGATATGAGGAAGAAGTTCTTTACTGAAAGAGTGGTCAGGCATTGAAACAGGCTGCCCAGGGAGGTGGTGGAGTCATCATCCCTGCAGGTGTTCAAAAAACGGGTAGACGTGGTGTTTCGAGACATGGTCTAGGGGATAGGGAAATGTTCGAAGAAGGTTGGACTAGATGATCCTAGAGGTCTTTTCCAACTTGAATGATTCTGTGATTCTATGGTTGGTGCCTGAGCCCCTGCAAGGGTCTATATGTCCAGCAATGCAGCCACTGCATGGTAGCCCATGGGGCAGGGGGCTTTGGCCTGGGGGTCCCTGGCAGGGATGGAGACTGTCCCCAAAGGGGGAGGGCAGTTCACAGCATCTACTTTCAAGACGATCGTGGCCAAGTCCCTGTCTCAGCTGTTGTGATTGGGAATTGATGCTCTTTCACTACCGAATGTGAAACAATACTAGTAACAGGCATCATCCAATATGTGGCTCTAAGCGGTTACCCAGCCTCAATCACCATTTTTGATGTGCTTACTGCAAGATACTCAGCATGTTTATCGTGGCAGGATTTTTCTGTCCAAGATGGCTTATGATAATTTTTTATAATGATTGTTTCATTTGAATGGAATGATTATTATAAAAAAATAAATTAAAAAAAATCATTCCAGCTGAAACCTGCTGCGAAGGAACCCTGAGGCAGGCTCTAACACACTGTGAATGTGGTTACAATATAGCTCATAGCAATGCTAGGTGTGAAGGGAAACACATTTTTACACTGTTTGGAGCTTTGTGCAAAAACAGTTGACAAAACAGAACACTGCAGTTGCGTACAGCTTAAAACTGTCCTGTAATTAGTTTCTCTCTCGTTAAAAAGAGACCAAAGCTTGCTTGCTTGCTTACTTTTCTTTTCCCTGATGTAACCCTCCTAAACTTGTCCTCCCAAAAATCTTTACCATAGTTTTCTGAAGAAAGAATACTGACTTTATGTCATTTGAATGCAAGACCCACTCTGTCTCCATTTTTCAGCCTAATTATGCAAAAGTCGAAGCTACATGAAGCATAAGGAGAAAATAGAGCTATTTGGTAATTAATGTCTAATGATAAATTGATTTCATTTTTTGAATCATTGCAGTTGTCAGCTGTGGTATTTAAAACATAGTCTTTTCAAAGCCCTTGCCTTGCTTTGTGTTGGGGGGCTTTTTAATGTTCCCAGCCAAAAGCAATGAATGTAAGTTATGCTAATGCCCAGTGGAAATCCAGGTTGGGTCTTGTTTCATCAGAGTGGCTGCATATTTGATTTTGTATATAAACAGCTGAGCTCCATGTTTTCAACTTCAGTATGAGGCTTTGAAACCACAGGAGGAACTTTGGATCTGAAACCACTGGTGAAGCCCACAATATGGTGGGTGAAACTTCAGGGAAAATTAATGTAGTGTGAGGTAGGGCTTGCCAAGAGCGAAGTTCTCAAAAACCTTCCTGGCTGAAATAACACAGAATGGGACAATAACAGCATTTAAACCTTAAAATCCTTAATGTGGGGTTTTTACACTTGTACCATACAAGATCTGATTGCAGTGCACATCTGCACGACAGTTTCACTGCATCCAGCCCCAGCGATCACGAAAATAAAGGGAAATTCAGAGCAACTAACACTGTAAGTGTTTCTGTCAAATTCTTTTGAGAATTACAGATGCTGCTAAGTACAGGAAGACTTAGAGGCAAAAGAGGAAAGGGGCACTTCACTAGCCGCAAATAGTATCTCACTTACTGAGAGGTCAAAATCTCCCCAAATAAGAAATCTTCACACTTGACAATCGCATGCTACCACATCTACAGATAACTTCAGAAGCCAGATGAAGATTTATATTCTCTAATTAATTCACTTTTTTATTCAGTACCTGAATAAACATGTTCACCCTTTTTTTCTGAACTAAACTTTATTCTGGTCATATATTTATATTTATTCTGGCCATGTATTGTATTCAAAAAAAGATGTGGCGCTTTGGGACATGGTCTAGGGGTCAGGGAGATGTTGGGATGAAGACTGGACTTGATGATCCTAGAGGTCTTTTCCAACCTAAATGATTCTACGATTCTATATAGCAAAGTAACATTGTGAGATGGAAAATAACCCAAGTAGCTCATCTGCCTAGAATCTGTATCTAGTAATATCTTAGATGTATTTTTTCTCCAATATATTTTCTTTTTAATATTCAAGAGAATATAAAAATGACAATAACCCCTCCCTCAATTATGTTTCCAGTATCTCATACGTTGGTTGACAGGACTATACATGTAATAATGAGGAGGTCTGAGGGGTAGGTTAATGTTTTTTGCTAATGCATGATGCTTTTAGCCTAAGGCATTGCTGGAGGCCAAAACCACTTCACCTGGACCAAAACCACCACCGAACAAGCCATTACATCATTCAGACTTAAATGTAGTATTACCAGGTCTAGAGAACATTACTGTAATCCAGATTTGAAATATCATTAGTCCCTAGAACAGAAAGTAGGAATGCAATCTTAAAATTCTTCTTGAGAAATCTTTATTTCCCTGTAATGAAGGATTATAAGTTCAATTCTTCCTCTCATGCATGCCATTTTACAGTGGCTTAGCTCGTACAGATTTTTGTGTTGTTTCCTCTGATTTATGCTTGTATAAGCAAGAGGCTTACAAAATAGAAGTCTCTGGGCACTTTGGAATATGTATCTAGATCTATATAGGTTTTTTCCACCTATCAGTATAGGTCAGGGATCTTCAGCCTTTACTATTACATGTTAATCTTTATCATGCAATAATATTTACAGGCCAGGACCCATAGATATGCGCCATAGCATGGGCTGCAGCAGAGCTGGCTGGGTCTCTCAGTCTACCTGAAGCAGACCCCTTGCACGTATTTCCCACCTTTTCCAAACTTATAAAATCCTTGAGAGATTGCATCAGCTGCGTACTTGGAAAAATAATGTTAAGGAAAGATTGATTTGATTAGGGAAAGATTGACTTGACCGTTAGTAAAAATGGACGAAAAAAAAAGTCCAAACTTTCCAAGAGGAGAGTTGCTGGGTTTTAGTCTACAGAGCTTTAAAGGGAGTCAAAACTGTTCCAGATTTGCCTGCATGTGATTCACACTTTGAGAATTGCTTGTTTCACTGCTGGTAATGGTACACACCACCCCATGTCCCAGAATACGCTTAGTTTAAAGAGCAGCTCTCTCTCTGGAAACCACATTTGATTAGAACAACCCTGGGCCAGATCCAAAATCTGCCTGGATCAAGGAACAGCGTGTCACATCAGCTTCAGCCAAGGACCAAGACATGTCACATCTCTTGCAGATTGGGCATGGAAAGTGGAATTCATTTTCCCATTTCCTCTGGAGCTGGGGGCTGCAGAAGACGAAGCCAAGCAAGGGAAATAGCTTGGCCATGCACAGAGGAGACATTCTGCGTCCGAGGAGAGGAGAGGAGAGGAGAGGCGAGGAGAGGAGAGGAGAGGAGAGGAGAGGAGAGGAGAGAAAAAAAAGAAAGAGAGAGAAAGAAAGAAAAAGAAAGCAAGCAAGCAAGCAAGAAAGAAATAAAAGAGAAATAAGAGAGAAAGAAAGAGAAAGAGAACGCAAGAAACCAAGCAAGCCAAGAAAGAAAGAAAGAAAAGAAAGAAAATTACTCTGTCTCTTGTAGGTAGGATTTACCATGACTATTATGGTCCCTAGCTATCTTAAACCACTGTTTTCCAGGATTTTAGCCTTAAAAATAATAAATGAGGAGTTATAAAGGTCTGAAACTGCAGCCTAGAGCCAAACATATGGTGAACTAATGTATGTGAAAACTTTCTTGTCTTCTTGTGTTAATGCCCCTCTTGTTTTATTAAGAACATTCCTGTCATGAAGCTGGGCTTCCTCTGGCAGGACCTGCAGGCTGTGAGGGTGGCAGGCAGCAACCAGCTTTATTTGTGACTGGTGCCTGAGGGAGGGAGAGCCAACCCTTCACATGCCTGCTGCCCATTATGATGCTTTTGTCAGGACCAAAACACTTGCTGGTTCTCAAGGAATGGAAAATGAACCTTCTTCTTTGGTGATTTACACTTATCTCCTTCTAAGTAGTGTATGGATGTGGAAAAAAAAAAAGGTCCTACTAGGTCTTTCCTGTTCAAATGAAAAGGTCTTACTTATCCCTCTGTTTACAAAGTGCTTAGCACTGGAGTGTACCTGACACCCAGATATTTACATAAATCAAATCTATTCTTAGTAACCCCGGGATGAATCTGGGATAACTCCACTGAAGCCACTGTTGTTTTTCAGTTTGAACCATGTAACTGAGAGTTGAATTTGGCACAAAGCACTAATTTCGTACCAGGGAGGGTACATTATGGCAGAAGGCATCAGACGTGCTATTCGGTAAAGAACACAATTACAGAGGACCCTTTAGTAATGCATTGTGTTACTGTAGATGGCACTCATTCCTTGCCTGTACATATGATGCACTCTGTGACTGCATAGAGTTTATTATGTAAATGCATCATAGCAAACCCTTTCATACTTACAACATCATGCAGATGATTTTCTCACTGCATGACATGCGCGACAAAGCAGCTATGTGGAAGCTGCACACCAGGACAAAAGAAATCAACATATTTAAACCCTCACCCTGCAAGTGGATTGCAAGTGAGAGCTATGCTCTTTAGACTCCTCCTCAAAAAGGACTAATGCTGTCTTGCTTTCTCCAGCCCTCTTCCCTAAGTCTTTCCACAAAACTCCCTCTGACAACAATTTCACTGGACAGAGCAGCACTGGAAATATTCCTTATCGAACCAGTTAAGATCTGGCTGGTAAATGAAGGCCAGTAGCCATCACATACAAAGACTCCTAACTGTGTTATTTGTTCAATGCACTGAAGTGTTTGCTCTTCTTTTAAGGACTTTTCTTTAAATTTATTTTAACACTCACCCTGGGTCAAGTGCTTCTCATCTAGTAATGTACAGCAGTAAAAGAGGGTAGGCTACGCAGCTAGCGTGCTGAGATGGGACTTGCCAAATTGACATTAGTCATTCCCTGCAAACACAAAATTCCCATGTAACTTTGGACAAGGCGATGGGTATGCACTGAAATAATCCAGACAGACCCATTTTAGGTATTTACTTTGTCTCAGGTCTGCTGAAAGAGGTAGGCATCTCAGGAGGGTGGATCACAGCAGGAACCCAACTAAGGCTCTGAACTGGTCCCAGCAGAACTCTCTCTCTTCATCCATTGTAGAGGGAGTGAAGGGAGAGTAAGTTCAGGCAGCTCTCTAAAGCTGGGAGGCTTGTATGTTCTTTATTTTCAATCTGTATCTTTAATCCTCCTTTTAAATGGGGAGAAGGCATCCCCTCATCTAACTAGCCTGCTTAGAGCATGAGGTTTTTGAAATGGGAATCATGTTGCCCTACATGTGTGTACAACATCCAGTACAATCAATCACACACAGCGGGTGCCTTGAACCACCACCATCAAACGACCAAAGTGCAACATTACTATGGGGCTCTTTCCATTCTGTGAGATAAGGAATCATGAGGGGCTTTGCTCAAGCCCTGAATTTAGGAGTTGCTCCTCTGTGGCTATGTAGACACGCACAGACTTGCACACTCATACGCGTCTTGTTATAGGAAATGTTAGATGGAATGGCTTATTACAGGATGCAATATAGTTAACAGGGTAAAGGAAGACAGAGTTAAGTATAGTGTATTTACTAGTAGACATGACTGAGAATATTGATGGTTCTTTGCATCTACCAGGCACACTGGAGTCCCTGCCCATGGCAGGGGGGTGGGAACTAGATGATCTTTAAGGTCCCTTCAAACCCAAACCATTCTATGATTTATCACCCTGTGATATAGGAGGGGAGATGACTGGGAAGTGGGGACATGTCAGCTAAGCTCAAGCACTTGACCAAGCACAATGAGAGATCTGAGGTATGTGCAGGAGTTGAAATTCCATTACAGGTTTTAAATAATTAAACACTACATGTTTGGAGCTCATTCCTTCCTATTACTTTTTAAATAATTAATCTGTATTTACATCTATTGAACTTCACGGAGCTATACACATAACAAATTTGAGTCAAGCTGCAGAAGAGAGATTTTTCCTGACAGTATTACAAATGTTTTTTGTTGTATACAGTAACTTCAGCTATTAGGGATCAGTCAAAAAACAAAACCAAGCTAGATGCTGTGCATCACAGGCACATGTGTAAGGAGTTTTCTATCAGATTATTCACAAGTAATCAAAACACTATGAGAAACTGTAAATCCCCAGAGGAAAAAAATGTGCTTCTAACATCTTAGAATAGTAAGAAGTGATTCAAGTTGGAAGAGAGTAAACCAAAAAACTGCATGTACTGTTCCTATTGAACATATTCATTATGTTCAAGCTAATGTTGCCAGTTCCATGTAACCTGTAGTACAGTTTGATTTAAAACCTCCCCCAAATTCTTGCAATTGAAAATACTAATCTCAAAGCCAATAATAACAGATATAACACAGTAACAGAATCTAGAACAGCAAAAAAAAAAAAACCAACCAAAACTTTATCTAGAGTACTTCTTTTCCTACAAGACGTGATTTCCCTCTATTTGCTTCTGGTTCAAGCTGAACAAGCTGTTAAATACCCAGCAGGTTTCACCTAACTGGAACTACACATGATGCACCAAAGCGAATAACCAACACTGTTCAAACCTTCAAAACAATAAAGCACTGAAACAGGCTCTTGAAACCATAGCTCTGCCCTGGGAAATGAATTTGTAGCAATGGCATCAGCATTACATGTTTATTGTACATGTGATTTCCAGCTCAAGTTAGCTTCTATTTACAAGTAAGGAGATATATATGCATTCACTTATGCAATTCTAGCTGGCATTCCTACAAATTCAGTCCAAAAGTCCAACTAAGTTATTTCCCTTTTAAACACCATTACTACTAATAGAAATGCTGCTGGCCAAACAGTTCCTTCCATTATTGTAAGTGGAGCAAAGCTGCCTTCAAACTGAGATCTCAGTTACACCTGCACAGTTATTCTGGAAGTTAATTAGATTGCACAGGGGTAAATATGGACTTAATGTGCTCTTCAGAGGCCTCATAATAGTAGAAGACATATTAGTGAAGGAAGAAAGAAACCACCTTGACTTTCAAATCCCAGGCTGGCTCTGCAAGGAAAGGAGCAAAAACATCTGTACCTGTAGGTGAAACAGTTGTGCATTAGAGATCACAGAAAGGCGGTGTCATCTTGCAGAGGAAAGGTTCACTTAGAAAACATCTCGCAACATACTTATTTTGTGATTGTTATTAAAAAAAAAAAAAAAGAACACCTAAATCAGGGGCAGGCATTGGATCCAATAATGACAACTCTCCCGTTTGCTCCTTTGACCCATGCAGCTCTAATTCAGAGTCCTGAGGACAGAAGCTGCACATTTCTGAACAGCAGAAGACAAACAGGGCTGCAGAAGAAGGGACCACGAGGTCAGGTTTCAGTGAAAGCCAGGCTTGCATGCCAGGCACAGAGATCAAGGACTGACTAACTCAAAGCACAGGAAGAATCAGCGCTTCAGATGTCAGCTGTTTCAAGGATTACAGGCCCTCCTGTTTCTGGTGTGAAGGTAATAATCAGAGCAGCGGACGCGTGAGGCTCCTTGCAGCGATAGCTGAACGTGCAGCCCTCGATTTGGATTCAGTTTGGGGGATTTCATTTCCTTTTTAGACAAAGCCAACAGCGCTAAGTATTCATATTCCAAGGCTGTTTTAAGGATCAAAAACCATCTTACTTAATAAAAAGACGAGCAAGATTCAAAGCAGAAAATTATATGGGAGCTTCACATACAGTAGGTGGAAAGGCAGGATTCTGTGACTTTTTATCAGAGGTATTCGTTTAGAGATTGATGCTAATGACAGCTTCTTATAAATGTTGTCTGTGTCCCCCCCCTCCAGTATTCGTGTATTTTTCACATAAATCCTGATTTTGGCATATTACTTTATTGTGCAGACATGTTCTGTGTACTGGATGGCTTATGCAAATTAACCAAATGTCCTATAAATTAGTCTTGAAATGTCTGGGATAATGAGCTGCTTGCATGGTGAGCAGTGCACAGTATTCAGAGAAGGACTCTTTACCAACCAAAGAAGGTTGGGAGAGTGAGAGAATATTATAAAGGTGCCCAGGCTGCACCAGCATTGTGCTCCTCACCCTGAAATGCAAGGCTGACTAACTAGAATTGAAAACTTCAATGCTAAGAGGTATCTAAAAATTGAAAACCCCAGTAACTACCTGGTAGGCAGACAATGTGCCCCAAGCTACAGAACCCCAAGCCCGCAGATCTTCTTAACTGACTTGACCAGCACATTTAAACTGGTTGTAGGCTGGGTTATCTTCCTTGTGTAATTTAGATTTTCACTGAGGGTCTTTTGACATATGTTATGTATATGAATGGTATTGTATGCATTCTTTTGGAGATGTGTATCTGCCTACCAAAAGTTACACATCCCTCGTGTTCCTTACCTGAGATGGAGAGAATGCTTCAAAACTACACTCTGAGTTGTATTTTAAAAACAAATGTTTTATGTTGCTTAAAGTTGCCGCTTTCTTGTGAAGTGTAGATTTAAGAGCAAGCTTTATGTACAAAGGGCTGGTTCTCTGCTCCTGACTCAGAGGGTGCTGTCTGAGGCACGTGAGGTAAACGATAATACATCAGATGACAAATCAAAAATACACTACTTGCTTTTGGTGTGTGCTTAATTGGCATTCCACCTCTGATAATTACATCCATATTGAATTTGTGTGTGGGCACCTTAATCTGCAACATGACAATAATTAAATGACATGAATGTTCAGAAGCAGGTATGTAAGAGGGGAAGTGCTATTAGTATTACTTGGCAACAATGAGAGCCTTAAGGATGCCTTTACCTTGCATTCCTTTATTTCATTACTATCACAGAACTAAAGCGGGGAGGGTGAGGGAAAGAAGATGCAGAACAGGGATAAAAACCAGAGACGGCTTTTGTAAATAGAGCAATTGCCTTGCCTCCCTCCCTCTCCTTCTGGTACATCCAAGGCCCCACATTTTCTGCTAACAATCTGGTGGAGCAAGCCCTCACAGGAAGCCATGTTATCTCTTTGTCCTGCTATAACCATGGTGAGCTCCTGAGCACCCTGCCTTGGAAACTTCTCTGTTTGCTATTCACTGACAGCATAGGAAGCTCCTCAAAGCACACAAGACTGCTATGCAAACAGTCATAAAGCTGACTCTCTGCTATCAATGTTATTAGGATATTGCGAGCAGCTTGGGCCAGCTGCTTGGAGGGTAAGCTTTGTGCTGACCATCGCTACTGTGGTTTGGTGGCATTTCATCCTAGCTGACAATCGTGCAGACAAAAGGGATGAGGTAAAGACAAAGTGAGCAGGAGGAATTTATTGTTGCAATTCCACATGATCTTCAGAAGTGCAATTATGCCCAGTTTCTGAATGGTGTGCAGAGACAAAGAGAGATAAAGTGACTTGGCCGAGGTCACAGGGAATGTCTGTAACAGAGCTGAGGAGTGAACAGATGCCTCATTAAGGACTGGTCTAATACCAGGCGTCGAGGCAATCTTCCTTGCAAGAAGCATAGGGCTTGCGTTCAGAGTCACAAGCTACCCAGTTTGGTCATACTGAGAAATCAAGTATGTGAACAGCAGTAGGTAACTGACAGGTTTTTAGATAGTAAAAATCACATTTAGGAACATTTGGGCCTTACAACATTTAGGGAAGGGGACTTCCTACAGATAAGAGCACCAAGGAGCCAAAGACTACAGGAACTTTGAAAACAAGTAGGGGCATAAAAAAAAAGTTATGTGATTTATCATGGACCTGGGGAAGAAGACAATTAAGCTGAAAGAAAAGAAAGATAGTAATGGTGGAAGAGAGATATTCAGAAAGGGAAGAGAGACCTAAGGAAGTAGTTGCAAAGAGCAGAAAACCAAAAATAATTTAAAATGGAAGAATAGCAGGTATACTCAAGTGAAAACAGCTCAGCTGGAGTGCCACAGGGACGATCCCTGCCTCACTGCAGCTTTTGATAAACACGCAGCAGCTCGCATGAACCTTGGACAGAGGAGTGTATTTGTGCTGGGGACAGTCACAAGAGGAGCAGCCCAAGGAGACAGGCTCCCAGCACAAGGGTACTGAGACAGGTGAGGTGCAGGAGCCATGCCTCTTGATGTGCTCCACTTGCTCCACGCTTGGTATCTGCAGCGAGTGTAACGCCAGCAGCAGCTGTTTCAGCGTTGTAAACCTTCCTGCCCTCCTTTTCAGAGCTCCAACATGTAAATTCAAATCCCTGGACATTCACAAGCAATTATTTTCTAATGATGCTAGAAGCAATGTTTCCAGTTCTACAGCTTCAAAAAACCCTACCCAGCCATGATCTGCTGTTGACCTTTTCAAGACCTAAATATATATGAGATACCTAAATAAGATAATTGGCCAAGTACAATGCTGGTGTAAGCTGAAGGCCTTTTACCAGAGGTGAAACAGGCCCCCTGTAAGCAGGAAAGAAATTGCAGGGACTCCATCCTTGCTGATTTGCCCCCTGCATTCAAAAACTTCTCTGATGCTCGCTCCTTTCCTGATTTTCTGTCATTTTATTCATATGCATTATAGTGTTAAGTTTCACAGTGGATGTGCTTAGCTGCACAAACTGAGCCAACTGAGCTTACCGGAATGGCAATGTTGTGCAGAAGATGGTACTTTTGCATGGCCAGTCCCAAATTCCTATTTTCCACTGTTACATGAAAACAGCGCATAAGATAGAAATGTTTTGTGGCCTTGCAGATAAGCTAGATAGACAGCTGATCCATCATCACGACTCTGCCTCACCACCATGGTGAAGGGATAAGGAGCAAAAGCTGATGGCTTCTGCACAACAAACAAACAGGCGCAGTTTGAGTGTTTGCTCATTTCAATGTGCAAAGCTGACTTGTTTAAATATGGATATGTTGCTTATAGCCAAATTTTAGTGACAGCAGCCCTGTGGCATCTATCACTGTTTGCACTTTTGCTAAAAATAGTCACATTGTCTCTGGATGTTTTCAGATGCCACATCTGCAGGTAGCTTTTGCTTTCTGCATCCCATCTTTATCCCTTACCATTTCCTCCACCCTCCAGGGTATATCGTGCTTAGGAAGATACTAAGCATGCAAGGTTCACATGGTGTCACAAACACCTGAAATCACTTCCTTGTCCTCACCAAAAGTCTGTGCCCTTTTCTCTGTCTTCTCCCACTCACTCTCTTTCTCTATCATGCTTACAGACAGGGGTGCCAGGCACTGCTTCAAAATGCCCCCAATGCCTTCACTGAAGAGTGATGTTGTCTAAAAGGGAGCAGAGACAGTTGACACTATGGAGCAGATTCTTTCAGACCAGATTGTGATACTCACTGCTTCTCCATTTACAGAAAAAATGAGTGATTTCCTCTCACTGCCTCCCCCAGCCTACAGCATGGTACAGATATGCTTTAGAATCAAAGCACTGGATGGAGGAACTCATAGATCTTTTCCATTTCTGGGTATTCCACAACACTCCTGCTGTGGCAGTGCACTGTCTTATCGATGTGCTGCCACTCAAAAAGGGGCTCTGAAAATAAAAGGCGGATTCCCTAGGCCATGCGGGATTTTGCCAGGAACCTGCAGACAGCCAGCAGAGACCATAAACTGTAGTGCCCATCAGTCCACAAGCACTCAAAAAGGCATTTTGCTTTCTGTGCGTAATGTACCTGTACTGGTGGCAATCCTCAATGTTTTACAGCAGAGCTATGTTCTCTGCTGTGTTAATCAGATTTGCTTTCAGCAGGTTTTTCTAACAAGACAGGTGGGAAACCAGGCCAAACTTGTCTACATGTTGGCTCCTCCTAGCACTCACACTGACTCAGAGCTGGAGGCAAACAGCGGTGGGATTATAGCAAATTGGATGGAGGCAGGCACTGCAAATGTGAGCAAGGCACGGCAGCTCACCCAAGCAGACTGCTGCAGTCCACTCAGCCCCCACGTCCTGGCTGAGTGCAGAGATGGCCACAGAGGAACAGCAGCTTGGGGACACCAAAGGGGCACATCTCACTAGGGCACTACTGGAAAGAAAAATCACTTCTGTCACTGCAGCTGCGTGGTGACTTAGGGCAGCTGAGATTTCAGCAAGGTCCCCAAGGAAGGATTTTTATAACCAATGCCGACAAATATTTCCATTTATGCAGGGAGTATGTCAGCAGCCAGACCCTCTGGTTACTTCCTTTCACTGACTGCAATGATCTCAATCTAATCTTGTTTGAACTCTGGACAGCTTGCACTCATCCAGGCCTCAACCATGCCTCAATGCTGGGGGCACTTTCAGCCCTAGTTTGTGCTGGAGGAAAAAGGGACCCAAAGCTGGACTGCCAGCCTGTGCAAGCACATCAACTATAACCCTTCATTAAATGAACGTGGTGTAGTGAATAAGAAGGATGACAGCACAGAGCCCTGTGGCAATACATCGGGCAAACCCACAGGGGAGAAAAGCACTTGCTCAAGACAGCCCCCTGCAATCTCTCCAAAGGGAAGGAATAGGATATGCATTAAGACTGAACACATTTTCCAGGCCTTGCGCAAACCCCCATCCTTGTAAAGGTGTGGGTGCTCCTGCTGAGGACACCACTCGTGGCCAGGCAGGTGCTCTGGCAGGGGCATCATGTGCTGCGGGTGCGTGCACACCTGGGAGCCTCACCTGCCTGCTTTTCTCGTGGCACTCCATGCTTCCAATTTAAAGTAGAGCCTGGATCCTGAAGGATCTGGCAATTTACATGAGATACAGCTCCAGAGATTTATTAATACAATGTGAAAAATAACCAGTAAGAGAAGCATTTACCATTTCGCTCTACTGAGTTAATCTCTTAGCTCTTTAGTATTTTAGTTTCCAACATCCTTCAGCCCTTATGACTTGGTGCTGGGCCAGCTGTAACACGATACACCAGCACAATGTCCTAGCACTATCTTCCGGCATTACATAACTCTGTTTGAGACAGATTCTTATCCACTTTGAGACTCCTTTGCACCACGCTGGCAGCAAAAAGGGGCCACAAGAGTACATTACATGCACACCACCTTTCCAAACTTCTTTCTATTGCCAGAGTGATGTAAAGGTATCCCTGGCTCAAGACAGAATCTGACCCTTCACTTAATGTGTTTAACAAATGAAGCTGCTGTTTGAATCCCAAAAACAAAGAGAGCATCAGCAATCCAATGAGTACCAAGCGCTTCTTCCCTTGGCAGTTGGGAATCCACGTTGTTAGAAAGTGGAAATGTATTGTGTGTGTTAGCTTCCTAACCACAAAAAATTCTCCCAGAAAATGACTCTCTCCTATCTTGACTAAGGAGACATTAATTTCAGTGGTATGTGCAGTAATGTTCATTCAGGACTGGCCACAGGTGGCCAATTATTCCTCTGCCTGTCTAGAAGAAGCATGCTTATTCCTCATAATAAAAAGTATTAGTACAATACAGAGTTTATTGCTCAATTAGGAAAGTGACATGCAAAGAGTTATAGGCTCTTGCAGAGAATATGGCTAGAAACAAATTTTTGCAGCCAGAAACAAATTTTTGCAGCTGAGTGAATCACCACCCTCCTCCCCATACGACACACAAAACCTGCACAACTTAATAACCAACTGACAGGTATTTTAGGACCAATATTTAACTAGCCTGTACAACCAAATATTGTATTGTATATTAAAGCTCTAGACTATAATTGCATTCCTTTCTCTGTTTAAAACATTTTTAATTGATCATTCAGGCACTGATAACAGAAAAAAAAAAAATAAAAAAAAATCAGCACATAAATGAATTTTGGTCCCAAGCATAAACAAAGCTGTGCATCAAGCAGAATTTGAAAACAAAGGTACACATGCACACTTTGATCAGTTTGTGAGATCCACACTTACTGCTCTGCTTGCTTCAGTTACTATGCATTGCCTGGGCAGTCAAACTGTTTTTAAATACCTAAAAGTAAACCCCAGAACCTGTTTTCTACTACTGGGTCAGATAATAATTCATAATAAATGAATTTCTCTGAAAATACCAAAGGTGCTGGTGTTAGTCATCTGCAGTATAACACAACATTAAACAGTAGATATTGCTCGGCATTTCTATCATTCTAATCTCAATCTCAAATTGCATACAAAGGCAATTATATAACAGCATCCCCATTTCAAAGCTGGTGACCAAACACAAAGTTAACAGATAGCTAACTTCAAGCATACAGCAGTCCCTCTGCTTGAATTGAATAGCTCTACATGCAAGCTTGACGTTAACAGACATGCAGAAATATGCAGTTCAACTGATGACTGTAGCTATTGAAAATGTAACTGTCATATGGAAGGTATTTTTCTAGTTAATGAACAGATACAGGCACATCTAAAGGTGGTTTAACCAATCCTAAATCAGTACCTAATTATTTTGAGTAAAATACACTCTAGAAGTGCTTGCCTTCCTCTGCTAACTATCAACGGAATCTAGAGAGACTCCAGCCCACATGTCAAATACCAAGATGCTACAGTGAGGCATGTGACCCGAACCGTGTTGTAAACCAAACGGTGCTGTGGAACTGGGAATAAATGTGGAACAGGTGAAAACTGGAAAGAAATGTGGACCCAGCTGAAGCCCAGACTGAAACATCCATTGCCTGACTGAGTGCAACTGAGAGCAGTATTTGACCACCTGAATCCCACAGGAATGTTATCCTGAGGGATATCAAGCACAAGGAGGCATGCACAGTCCTTGAAAAAGAAGTAACATCCGGCACGTTTAAGATTTCACTGAAGCTGTTAATGCTAGTTTGGTGCACGGCATACAGCTTGGAAATAATGAAGATTACTATGAGGAAAAATGGACTCTGCTTGTAAAGAACATCTGGGCTCAAGACACTGCTGCACACTGATCTCCAGGTACATCCACCTGAAAGACCTCAGTTTGCACACGAAAACATGAACAAGAAAACTTCATGTAGGGAAACAGACGCTTCTTCCCAGAGAGAGAGAGCAACACCAATACATCGAAATCACACTGTGCAAGACAACATTTATAAAAATGTTGACAGATACCGTCTCCCATTTGACTTATGGAGCCATCAAAAGCTCACTTCTGTAGAGCATTTTTGGACCCTTTAGTTGACTAAATCACCAATTTAGAGTCTGTCAGACTTCATTATGCAGATGAAGAGTCTCTCTTTGGTTTCATTTGTTATGCATTAGTAAAAGAGCACTAGTGACTGTATCCTCCCGCATAACCCAAGCCTTTCTGCCATTACATAGTAAACTTTGTTCTTTCTAGCGTTCAAATAAAACCTCAACACAACAGCAACACGGCTTAGTTGCTATGCAAAGACTTAGAGCCACTGCATAGGGATCAGTGCCAGAGTTTGCTTTGATTCAAACCAAGCCAGGCAATTTACGTCTGGATGTGATCTGGTTTTCCTGCTTCTCTCATCTACAAGTGAAGCGTGTGCTCAGGACAGACTGGCCCCAGGATCCCCACAACCCTGTGCCATCCTGATGCACGTTTGGGGTCTTCCAGCTCGATGCCTGGTGCAGTTAAAGTACTCGTAACAACAGGCAGATTTATTATGAATGCTGGTAGGGATCTTTTTTCTCTCTCATTGACTAGATGTGACTCAAAAAGTTAATGGTAATTGCTCTCATCTTCATTTAGCAATGAGAGAGAGAGAGAAATGGGAGCAATTTGCAGATCTGAGAACAGGTCATTACAGGTGTGTTATATTAGTGTATTCATGAGCCCCCTGGGACAGCCATGCTGCGATATCCAATAACTTTCTTAATGTGTAATTACACACCATTGGACTATAATTGATTAATTGAAAAGAGAATGTAGGCAGATGCTAGGCCAAGGCTGCTGCTGCTCATTAAATGAGTATGTCCTTGCTTCTTTTTAATAAGTTAAGTGAACTACTCAAAAGCAATTAAATGAGAGCTGAAATTCATTAGATTTTAAGTAATTATTGGTATTAACTTCTATAATGAAATGCAGGATTTATATTTTGGGGTTTCCTTCCCATCCTGAAAGCAATATAATACATGTCACTGCTGAAATGTAAGAAAGGTGTCCGCTACAGAAAGCAGTGAGCAGTGACACACATGCTCCTTGCAGACAGATCTTCTTTGGTGTTCATTCAGGTAACCACATGGCATTAATCTGCCCTCTTGAGACATCACCCCTGGAAGCCCTGCACAGTCCTAAGGATTCCCAAAGAGAGGGGGCCACATACTCAGTATCCCAGAGCACCCCCAAGTCTTCCTGCAGTCCAGCTGAATGGTGTCCAGGCTCTTTTCAGCTGTCCTTCCCACAGGGTGGATCTTAACTCCAAGAAATACAAAGAGCATGGGTTCCTGATTTTCAAAATCCCGCTCTCTTACTGCTGTATGTTGGCTCTTAAAGGGCTCAAAGCCTTCAAACTAATTTCATTTTTAATGGGGAGGACAACACATGCAGCAAGACATGGCATAAGCCAACTGCCATTACAGAAAGTCACACTGGTCTAGGCAGGCATCTTTCCAGACCTGACAGAACCCATTCTCATTAACACCTGACATGAATGAGAGCCAGGGTCAGAGGTGCAAAAATCGTCTGAGCATCAGGGGACTAAAGCCAGTTTTATGGCCTGAGCTTATGCTGCAGGTATGGCCAAGGCGAGATGCGGTGTGAGGGACGGCTCCTCCCAGTTAGTTGCCAGGGTGCCCCCATGGACCCTACTGAGTCATCTGCACCTCCTGCGCAGACCCCAAGAAGGAATTTTTAGCTCTCAGTGACGACTTTGGAAATTTTATTTCCAATTCATGTGCAAGGAAATCAGATGAATTTTATTTCCCCACATTTCACCTCCTTGGGAACAAGGCGTATCTTTATCCTTTAACATTCTACAAAAACTGTCTGAATTTTATTTAAATTGGTTATGAATGCCAGTTTCATAAAGCAAAGCCACGATTCACAACTGGTTTTCTTTCCAAGACACACAAGTTTGCTTTTTTTATTTTTCAGTTTTATAGAGGTTTGGGTGCTGGGATGGCTGACAATTTTTTTCAGGCTTTTTTGCTTTAAGATTTATTGAAATCATTATTAAGAAGAAGCCTGATAAAAAAATGCATTTTCAGGAAACATGTTCTTAATTTTTTACTTGTTTAAATTCCCAGTCAATAAAAAGACTGGTATTTTTTGAAAAAACAATTTTTCAATGAGAACATATTTACTATGAAAATTATAACTTTAGTAAACACATCAAATGAGGAAAGCAAATAATAAAAATAGAGTAATACAACATAGTATTGCAGTGAGGAGAAATTAAGGTTGGAGAAATTATTCAGAGGTCACCAGTAATTGCACATTTATTAATAAAAATTTTAATGCTTGTTCTGGGAAGGAAGATGACAGAATTGGAGCTGTAATGGGATTTTAATTACTTTCCTTTCTAACAAATGCACTTTGCTTCTCTTTCAAAATAATAGTAACAACAACGGTGATGTTAAAAATTAGAAAACGTGCCTCTTTCTGATGAAAAGCAGGCTTCTGCTCACAAAGTGTCAAGTGCTACATCTTAAAATAATGCTCCTGTATTGCTCTGAAGAAAATTGCTAAACCAGAAACACTGGGGTGAAGTTGCTTGCTATTTCTAGTGTACCTGAGGTGAGTGCTGCGAGAAAGGGAATACGACTCACTCTGGGCTCCGGGAGGCCAAACACCCACCATTGGTAGCCATGGCCTTTCCCAAATCTGCCCCATTTACATTGCCCATTTTCCTGTGCCACCCGCCCCTCTCGGTCACACCTTTTATTCGACCTGTTTAGCTCCTGGATCACTTTCCTTAATTCAGTTCACTAGACCCAAAAGGTAGGGATTATGTAGAGCTACTGGAGGTGCCAGCCTGCTTGTGTGGGAAGCCACATCCCTGGCCATGGGGAAGCTTTGTTCCTTTTATCCCCATCTCCTTCCCTTCCCCTACCCACTCCCCATGCTCCTGGGGGTTTTATACCTTGTGTTTTACGTGCCACTGGGAACTGTCAGAGGCTTACCCTCCTCGCTGCTCTCAAGGACTAATGGCACTCCCCCTCCCACCTCTGTGGGAGGTGTGGGGGAATCCCTCAGTCAGTGCTGGGTCACTCAGAGTGCCATGGTCACTCACTAACCCTGAGTATAAAATGAGTGAGGTCTGGGGCTTATTTCCAGTAGAGCTGCTAGCTCAGACTTGCTATGACAAGGTTGTATTTTCTGTGAAGTTCTTACAGCTGTCCCCTGATTGCAGCCTTCAGCTTATATATTATTAATAAAGATCAGGTTTTCTACACTTCAAATTAGCCGTTAGTTGGTCTACAGCAATTTTTGGTCAGAGAGGAGGAAAACATCTCAAAGCCATCATTCATCTTTTCTTGCCAACAGAATACAAAGCCCACTTAAAGTTAACAGGAGGGATCCCATTGATTTTACTGGGCTTTGGATCAGAGGTTGTGGAGTCCTAAATATGATGTGAGTCAAGAAAAAAAAGCATATTTCTTCAGCAGGATGGTAGTACAGGACATGGGAAGGGGAACAGAAGGCCTGAAAGATGAAGGCAATCTCTCAAGACCACTGAGAAGGTCTGCTACAGCCCCAGGAACAGGCCCCAAACCTCCCAGGTCAAGCCCATGCTGCCATAACACAAGTAACAGCCTTCACTTCCACTATGGGGTAGAAAAGCACATAATTAAAAAGCAGGGCAAGAAGGATACAGCCCACGTAGGAAGCAAGACAGTGGACGCATTTGTTCTAAATGAGTAAACAGATCTGTGTAGACAGGCATAGTGCCTATCATTCCCAGGGACAGCGTATCGCGGGTGGCTGGCAGGCAGCAGCTCTGTATTTGGTCCTGCATTATCCCGGCGAGATGCCTATCAGGGTGCAGGTGCCGAGGCAGCCAGTGCCCCGTGGGTGCCTACCTGAGCAGGCAGGCAGTGGGTGGGGGGGGTCAGCCAGAGGTGAGTGTTGGGGCTCCTCTCTCCCCTCCGGGGCTGCAAATCTGCCCACGGTCTGTGTTGCCTTTTTTCAGCTCGTTCACCCAGCACCCATGGACTTTAGGAGTGTGAGTAAGGTGAACACCACCACGTAGCCTTTTGTTCAGCCTGGCAGCAATCAAGGACCAAGAAACCTACAATAATTTTGCCTGGTTTGTTGCCTTTGCTTGAAAAAAAAACAGAAGGCAAATTTTTTTGGTGGTACTTTGGGGAGGTTCTTTTTAAAATATTCTGCTATAACTCATGAACAATTTATTTTTTGAAAATGAAATGTTACAGGCAATTAGTCTACGATATGACTTAAGCCTCACTGTTATTTCAGTTAAAAGAAAGGTTGAATTTCATGTGGCCAGGATTACTGAGGTCTTAAGAACATCAGTATCAATTCACTGCTACAATTGCTTTTCTCAGTATTTTTGTTCCAGAGCTGTAACTGCCATTTTGACAGCTCTCTGTGCCTGATCCAAAGTCCCTGAAGCCAACGGTGGGGTCTCCATCAGCTGTTATGGGTTTTGCATGGCCATTTGCTTGAATCACTATGCACACCATGGTGCAGCTGACGGAGCAGTACCAGTTGCTCTTGGACTGCTGCAAAAAACTGAGCAAGAAACTGACAAAATCCATCAGGAAATCACCAAAAAATAGCACCAGTGATGACCATCGAGTGATGCTGAAACAGTAGGAATCACCACTGTGGAGATTTTAACTCCCAGGATTTAACTCCCAACAGGCTTGGTACCAGTAGCTCTATGACCAGGAGCTCCACAGGGTGTCACAGGTCTCAACGCCTCTTCTCTCCTGCCTCACCAGGCTGACAAAATCACCTTCTGACTGCAAGGTCACCATAAAAGCTAGATGGGGCTTTGCATCCCTCAGAGGTGCTGGGCGGCAGTCCTGCTCCAGCTTTCTGGCCGACAGCTCTGTGTGTCCCAAAGCCTGGGCTAGGATGAGGAACTGCTCTCCCTCTTCCTCTCCCTCTGCCGATTTGCACCTAACAGGGGGAAGGGAGAGCTAGAGAGAGCTACGAGGGGAAGAGGCTTTGCTTTCTTTCGCCTCTCTGGTAGGAAAAAGGAGGCAGCATGGGAGACAAAAAGAGTGGCAAGGCAAAAGGGGATGAGCAAAGCTATCTCGCCCTACTTCAGTCCTCCTTTGAAGGCACTGTGATTATAAGTGGACTGAGAGATCTTTTAATGCTGAAGCACTAACAGGGAGCATTTTTGCTTGACACGCTGGGGCACAGGAAACAGGCCAGGTATCTTGAAAGAAAAGAATTCAAACCTCACTTTCTGAAACCAAAATTCTCACGACCTCCAAAGGATACCAATATGCATATTTACACTTAACTTGACTACGACTGCTTTTTTATTTGCTTTACATATAATCCCATAGTGGTGGGTGGCATTCAGATCATCTCCATAAACAAATGATCTGGAAAGCAACCTGGCATTTAATTTCCTTAACCCATGAAACCCTCCTTTGCTCAGACAGCAGCATGCCACTCTGAAACCTTGACTCAATATTCTGGGTAACTGGGGAGGGGGGAGGACGAACTGTTGGTTTTTCTTTCCCACTTTTGTTAAAAGGCATCCAAGCATGGCTCTTCCTACCCTGACTAACCTGGGTAGGTGCCAGATGGATTTTTCCTTTCTCTAGGCAATGGCTCAGGAATTTCAGCCAGCTAGAGCCAGGCTGTGGGCTTTTCACTAGCCTTTTCACTCCAGCCTATCCTTTCTCCGCAGTTAATCCCATCTTTCTCCCCACATCCACTGTTAGCTGAACTGTGCTGCTCCTTGACAATCAGCTTCCAGAGGACTAAATTCTGCCTTTTCCTTCTGGAAACAAAGAGATGTGCCTGAAATAAAAGCTTCCAGTCACTCATGGAATAAGAAATCAAAATCCTGAGGCAGCGCCTATGGGAGAAGAGTGGACAGCTGACCAAGGCAGTATTCTGGCCTGGCTCTTTAAAAATAAATTTGTTTTATGTAGTTTCCAATATTTATTATGGGTAGCAGCTTAAGAAAACATGATTCTCAAAAATACAGAAAAGTTTACAAGGAAAATTTGATGTTCTCATTGACTAGAGCATCTTAACTGCTTTTTTCTTCTGTGCTCTACAACAAATGGCATGACAACATGTATCTGGATTTAGCAGAGGAGATGAATACCCTAACCTAATGCCCTAACTGCACAACAGTTTTCTATACCAACCAAAATCTTTAATTGTCACTGTTTTTCTTAATGCGCAGAACTACCGTAAGAACTTCAGGGGGTTCTTTTGCCGAAATTATACCTCTTTCTTCCTCCTATTTCCTATCGAGCTGTCTCTCTCTGAAAACCACCCCTCCCAACAGACAAGTTGTACCTCACTACTCAAATTATCTCCTGAGGAGTAAGCAATGAAGAAAGCATACAATTTGTACTACTCTATGTTACTATGCTTTCAAATCTCTCCGAGCACTGAGGAGTTAAAGCTTGACGTGGGTGCCTGTGACCTGGGATGTTAAGATTCAGCCGGTGTAGCATGGCTCTTGTGGGAGAGCCCAGCAGACAGACCCAGCAGCAGCACCCCAGCCCCTGGATCCTGCCTGGCAGCACCCCTCCAGCAGCAGCGTTTCCCAAACAGAGAAGCCTGTACTCGCCGGAACAAACCTTGCTGGAAAATGGCAGCTGAACCTTAAAGCAAAGAAAGCACTTTTGAGCCGAAGCCTCCAACTTCACCTGACTGGCTATTGCAGTACTTACTCCCAACTGCACTAGGAAAACTCCCGAGGATTTTCCATTTCTCAAAATCATGAATAAGTTTCGGTTTCTCTTTCATTTAAAAAAAATCTCAGCTTTTCACTCAGCCAGCATCTGACTTGCACTGCTAGACTACTGGGAAGTTTTTACTGTTGGGAAAGTATTTTTTTCAGAGGAAGCAGCTGTCCCCACTCCTTTCTTTCGTATTTTTTTCCTCCCCTCTCTCCTCCCAAGGAATCAATTCCTACCACAAGCACAGCTTTTAGGAGAAAGATACTATCTTAATTATTAGTTCCTGTGAAATTTGCTTTGCTCTCAAGCACATTTAATACAGTATTGTTTCCCAAAAAGTAAAACTATAGAAAGAAACCCACTACATCTCTGTGAAACACACAGCATCTTTGACAAATAACGCTAGCTCCCCCACCACCAAAGCCTAGGCTTAACATATTTTCACTGAAAGTTCCTAAAATACATCTTTAACGATATCAGAGGTACATATTCATTATTTGTCTACTTACTTTTTTCACATACAAATTGAGTACAGATTACATCCCTGCCAATTTTGTTTTCAATAGCACAGGAAAAGTAAAACTATGACAAATTGCTTTTATTACTTCCTTAAACAAGAACTGAAACTTGTCCAAAAAAGCACATGAAAGACTGACATGGATGACTTGAGCTTTTGCCAGATATAGGAGCAATATAATAAAGCAAAAACTTCAATGCATATTAATAGAGGAATAATTAACTGGGCATTGAAAGAATGCTTGATTTTAATAGCACAAAGGGGCTTTACTGGTTCATTGATCGGTTACATTAAAAATAAAGCAGATTTTCAGCTGAAATAATACATGGCTTATTTTATAACCTGTTGTCTCCCGACTCTAATCCTGAACTCCTCCAACACCAAGAAGCCCTACTGACTTCAGGGGCATCTTGGTGTGCTGTGACAGTTCATCAGGCCCAGCTTGACCAGCGGCACAATAATTAAGAACAGCCTTGAAAAAAGAGTTTCACTTTTTTGGCACAAGAATTGTGACTGCACCACTTTCGGTGTTTGTCTAGTTTCCTCCCCTTAGGACACAACCCTGTTGCCCTTGAAATCAACAGGAACTTTGCAAGGGGTTTAAGAAGCAGCAAGATCAGGTCTTTTGGGCCACGTCATTTTTGTCTGGGGAGAATTACACTGTGAACAAACGGACCCTTCTGGGTGACACTCATGGCTCTACAAAGCATTGTCATTACCTAACCAGGGGTTGGCTCAGCACAGGGGATGTCTGGGGAGTGGGAGAGCCTGTGGGCCCACTAGTGCAGGTGTAGCCAAGATGCTCAGTGCTCTGGCCAGGAGGGGGATCTGCCCACCACCCCTGGGCTGCTGCCCTCCAGTCTGGGCTTCTCTGATCAACTGCCTGAATCTGAGGGCCGGCTTTTGCACTGAGTTACATTGGTTCATCAGCTCAACTTTGCTGGATGTTGCACCTGGGACACCAGGATTAGTGTCTGGCCCTGCAGCCTCTATGGGGGGAGGCAGACATGAGTCTTAATGCCGAGGAAATGCAGCTTGATCCTCCACCACCACTTGCCTCTTCCATAGTTATGAAAAAAAAAAAGTTGTTGTTTCAAAAATATAACCCTGTATTCTGCCTCTCCCAAATATTTCCATTTAGCCAAATGATACATTTTGCTTAAGTACAGCTGAGGAGAAAAGCCAATGCAAGGGAGAGATCTACCAATTCATCTAAAACTCCCTTTTTGAAAGCTGTGAGTGAATCTCTCTTAAATGTATTACAGTTCATTCTCTGTTTACTTTAGGCAAACAGAAAAACTCATGGTGGAGCACTCATTTTTGCAAGCTAATCAAGAACATTAGGTCCCAACAGATTCATTTAATAGAAATATAATAGGCATTCCTGCTTGCTTTTAATCTTGCCGAGCTGCAAATGCTAAAATGAACAGCGAATTAACCCCGCCTTGGAACAGAGATGCTTTCACAGCTGATATCATCTCTCTTACGGCTTGTAAACACTCCAGGCTCCCTGTATGTGCTTTCCTGGCTTTTGCTCTTTCCCCACAGCAGAGGAGAGGAAAGGAGCGGAGCGGAGAGGAGAGGATGTTCCCGCCTGCATGCAGCTAGGAAGGGGAGGAATAGGCGAGCTCTAAAGGGAGTACAGTGTGTCAGCAGAACAAAACGCGGCGCGGCGCCCGAAAACAAGGCAGAGCTAAAAGGTGGATGGGAGAGTGAGTTTTGGGGCGCTTCGGAGGGGTGGAGGTGGAGGGTAGCTTTTCATGCATCATCAACCGCTCCCTGCATAGCTCTCCCTGATTTACCGTGCGAGATAAGGTAGCATGACAAGGCCATTCACGTGCTGTCATCAAATATAAGAGATTTTTCAAGCAATCTGAGATCTTAAATTGTTCACGGATAGCAGAACTAGCATTAGAACGCTAAACAGGAAAAGAAAAAACCTATCATATTTCATAATGTATGTCATAATGAACAAAAGCCTTTCAAAAAAAAAACGGTTTTCACTGTGCTAAAGTAACAATCTAGACTTGTTGTAAGTATGTTATTCTTACAAGTAGTTCGCAGTTATTCTTGAAGGCAAGTCTTGGAGTTTCCTTAGCATAGTGCTGCTGGGGAAAATTTTCAGCATGTCCATCTTCATCTCTAGCCTGAAGGGAAATATAATGGCCTATTTAGGGACTTACAAATAATGGAAGAAAAAAAATAGCTAAAAGCATAACAGCTCAGATCATTAAAACAGACGGGAATCCCAAAATACAACATTATTAAAAAGTTTCTTTAAATACGCAGTACACCTTTTAGATATGAGAACTTGGGATGCTGTTTTCTTACATAGCTTAGGTTGAACATGCAAATTCATTATGGTGTAATAATTAGAACAACAAAAGACAAACCCAAAATGAAATATTTGAGCTGGAAACTGAGAAACTCAGGGTTTCAATTTACTGCATTGCATTTTTCAGGATTACATTACATATGTACTCGTTTAAACTTTTTGACATGCTTAAGCAATCCCTAGATAATGTACTTGTATTTTCAGTTTAACACAGCAAGGCCAAAAAAAAGTTTTCATACTCATAATTTACATGTAATACTATTATAAATGGATTCCCCCTCCATGTTTAAGTGAAGCTTTGAAAGGAGCAGTCATCTAGGGAGGACAATGATCCTTCAGCCAAATGCGGTCAAAATATTTAATGACAAAGATGCATTAAAAGTTACCGGTTATTTGGAACTACGCTGCTAATTAAGAAAGCTGAAGTTTAAATGGAGACATTACCAGAGCCCATTAGCCATCCTGCTTGCACACAATATTTTTCCCTACAGCGTTTTCTGCTTTCGAGTTAAAGCAAAAGGGAGAAGCAGGTGAAAGGAGGAGTGTCAGCAATACACTCATTACACTGTTCATTTGAGTGACACTTGCACTCCGTTCCGCTCCATCTCATCTGATTCCTGACTGTTCACTCTCTCCCTCTCGAAGCCTCCCGAAATTCACAGCTGAGCTGTCTCCCTCGCATATGGCTTGCATATAATTATGCACATTCCATTTTACACTGCATTAAAATGATGAGCTCCTGGCTCCCTGCCAACCTATTTAAATCATCCCCTGCCCAAAGAAGCCGGGAAGAAGAGGAGGGCAAAGGGGGGTGCGATCAGAGCTGGAGGCGAGGGGAGCAGGCGGAGGCAACAGGGTGAGGAGCAGGTAGTCCCTCACCCCATCCCCCCAGCTGCCCAACAGCCCCCGCTGGGGTGGGGGGTCCCGGGATGCCCGGGTGCAATGCGTGTGCATCTCGGGGCTGCAGCAGCGCTGGCGTATCACTCCCCCCTCGCGCGGCGTGAACTGCCTGTCGTCGTGTGTCACACTCCCGGCGCCCAGGCTTTTTCAGCGTTGGCATTTATGAAAGATATTTACACCTTGTAGGCTCTACGGCTTGTTTGCCTTCAAATAGGCTTCTGCCTCTCCCTAGGGAGAAGGGGTGGGAAAGGGGAGCTGTGAGTTAGCAGCACTGGGGATTTTTAAGAAAACATGAAGGGGTTGCACCTCATCAAAAGCCTGTTGACTCCAGTGGGCTTTGACTTGGGCCTCTGCTTGTCAGCCATGAGGTACGAACAAACTCTGCCTGACAGAAAATACCATTTTTAAAGGTGCAAAGTTTGTCCAAAAGTATGTTTCAAGTAGTACCTAGAATTGATGATTATTACAAGAAGCGGGAAGTGGGAAATGAGTTTATTTGGACGTTTCCTAGCAGCTTATAGGTTATTTTCTTTCACTGCCCTCAATAGCTGCAGGGTGGAAAATGTTTAAAATTTTTCCTTCAAACCACACAGAACAGGCAGAGCATTCCTGAGCACCTGAAATCACTTTTATATTGACAAAGGTTTAAATGTATTCTTCTAATTATTAGTCTGAAACTGAAACCTCTCTCACACAGAAAATCTGCTTCCCATGCTGCATGAAACACAAAGTCCAAATTTGACCGTGCTTTGTAAAAAAATCTTTCAGTCCTCATTTTGAAAACAAACTTTGCCCTTTCCTCCCCTCCATGAAGGGGAGGCTGAAGCTTTTCCAGGTCAACTAGAAGACAACTGGGGGATAAATGTCTTAAAAATACCTTGCACAAATAGAAATGGACCTGTCAGCTCAGGATCACAGGTGCCAATGGGATGCTCAGTGACAGAGAGCTGGAGAGATGCTGTGTGGGGCACAGGTGTTATGTCAGCCTCTGAATGCTATCGGTGCCCCCAGACCCCTGAAATTGTATCTTGGCACTATTTTAGACACTGTGCACGTGACGGCTGGCACACTGTAACCTGCCAGTGACCCTTCGGAGCATTGTCTTGGTGCACGCATGCACCTTGTAAAATGAAATGGATATCAGGGTGTTCACAGTACATGTGTCAAAATATAGAGACAAACCCCACCGACCTTGAACTGCTTACCAAAATTGCCAGTTACACAAAGGTTCTTCACTGCTGCTGATGGCAACATGCACCCCCTCCTACTGATCCAAACCTTATTTTATTTAACTTTGGGCATCACCAAAATTTCCTAGTCTCAAAATCAGTTTTGTTACGTACTGCCGTAATTTACTTAGGCAGCAAAAGTACGCCTACTTTAGCTAGCTCGTTTCCATTGTGAAAAAGATATATTCTCAGCAGTCAAGGCTAATTCTCCAGTTGTCTTACATGAATTCATTACTATCACCTTCCAGTTGTAAATAATTTGCAGAAGGAAGCACTCTTACAATGTTCAGCACTGTTCTAAGCATATTTTAAAAGTGGCACAGAGTTTATCTTGTCATGGTGATATTGTGATGTGCCTGTATCTACACTGACTCACTCCCAGTTGCTGCTTGCACACCAGTAAGTGACTGCCTCAGCTCCTCAGCATCTCGACCTTGCTCACAGCAGGCTGGCATCTACAGCTTCTCCATCAGGCCTGGCTGCCATGGGATGTATTTTCACTGCTATTGTTTAAAAGGAAGCAACTGAAAAAAACCAAGCCAAACCTGTGATATCTCTGATTTTTTAAAAATGCTTTTAAACTGCCAAAATAATTACAGAAATGCTCTCATAAAAAAAGAAAAAAAAAAAAGTCTGTCCAAAATACTAGGTGCAATTGATTGCACATATGCAATCTATGGCACAACTGCTATCACAGAACATTTTGTTCCAGGACAAAAAAGGCTTCGGCTCCTGTTCTGAGGCCTGGGACCATGGTGAGCACTGCTAGTTTTATCAGCACAAAACTGCTGCAACTTCACTGTGGCAGCTCCTCTCCTGGGAATTACTGAATCTCCTAACTCAATAGCCTCTACTGGCAGGCAGCCGCCTTCCCGTCAGCTGTGTGGGATCCAAGAGGGAAACCTGCCCATCGCTGGCCCATGGGACACCAGGCTGGACACTCAACAAAACCGGTGGCACTTGCACCACTCCAGCTGCTCCTGGCAGAAGAGAGCATGTTTCCCAAGGAGCAGTGTTGGCAAGGAAGACTTAGTGAGGAAACTGCAGTCAACGTGCTAGAGCTGGCTTGGCTGTAAGGTCAGCCTGATGAAGGTTTTGCACGGGGAAAAAGGGGCCTTTAATTGCAGGTTAGATATCAGGAAACCTTTCTTAATGATAAGTACAGCAAAGAGCTGGGGCAGATTGCCTAAGGAGACTGTCAAAGCCCCATCACTGGGGTTTTTTAAGAACAGATTAGGCAAACATCTGTCAGGAATGACATGCACAGAGTAGCTCCTGACGTGGGGAAGCTGGACAGATAAGAACATCTCTTTTCCCAGGTCCCTTTCCTCTCTGCTTTGTATCACTGAGCTCTGAAGGAAAATGTCAGAAAGGTAAGGAAAAAAAAATTTTAAAAGGACAAAAACCAGAATCTAAAAGGACCTCTCCGAAAAGAGCACAGTATTTGATGTGCAGAGATATGTGTTACTCATTAATAAGTGCATGATGACAGCCATCTTTGGCTACACAAACTGCACTATCTGTTCATAAGCCAGCCAGCCTATATTTGTGAAAGATGCCAACAGTTTGGAAACAGACTATATATTAAGTCAAGATTCCCTTTTTTTAACAAGGCGGAGGAAGAACAACCTACAGCAGAATTTCCTTCTCTGAAGAGCGTGGATATTTGTTTCTCCTTATTCCCAGAGAAATATTATCTTGATCCAGACAGAGGATTTCTTAGCTTCAGTGCCTTTTTATGCAGCCTTAGCCTTGGGAGAGGAAATCTGTGCTTACATTTTAATATTAAAGGCAGGATCTTATGATAGTATAAGTCACAAGGCAGGTTGAACGGAATAATTTATTAAGATGGAACTTGTTAAAGCAAAGCTTCCACTAAAATGGGACAATGCATTTGCAATGAAATCCTACTGCTTGGTTCACAAAAGTTTAAAGCCACTTACCGGAAAACACCTAACATCTATTTTCTAAGAGAAATGGGCATTTGAGTAATGCAGAGTGACAGAATATTAACCTGCTTACTCAGGATAAATCTGCCACCTAATTGCCATAAATGTCCTTTAAAATGGATGAAACACAGGACTGTTACCCCCAGACAAGTTAAACGCAGGCATTAGCTGAACATCTCTAGGAGGACAAAAAAAGGCTGCAAGAAGTTGAACAGCGTTGCTATAGAAGCACAGATAACTGTGTCGAGGCTCCCGTCCCGTGGCGATGAACAGAGGAAGTTCACATCACTCTTAATACTATTGTCTCCGAAGCCTGGCTGCAGATGGGAACTGAAAGCCGTGTTTCCGTTTCCACCACAAAGGTTATCTCTCCCTTCACTGAAACTCGAAGGAAATCCTCAGGGAGACCCTAATCCTTGAAATTCTAGTTCCTGTGCACTTCCGTTGTCCCAGATAATCAATTATCATGCTCTCTACATTCACTGTACCAGCAACGGTAAAAATAGTACTAAAATTCCATCTGTTGAGTATATCCTTCCCAGAAATATGGATGTGCTTGCTGTGGGCTGGGCTGGTGGGGGAGCTCAGCATCCGGGTGCCAGGTCGTGGCTCCACGTTGTGAGCAAAGTAGGGCCAGGGATGATGGTTCGGGCAGGACGTCCCCGATTCAGCAACCGTGCAGTTACAGGAGTGAGCCCTTGGCTTGGGGAATGTGTTCCCTCAGGGAAAGCTCCCACTAATGTTTAATGAGAGGTTAGCTCTACACAAGGGTTTCAGGATTTTCCTGATTTGTGGAGTGGTGAAATAAGCAGAGGCGTGTTGCCTTTCTCAGCTGCACTCTATTCACTAATCTCTACAGTTATAATGTTTTGCCTCTCCAAGCCTCTGAAATCTTCTCAAGCTTTTCAGAAAAGTCCCAGGTATTTTGAAACATGTCAAAACAATGTTTTATACAATCTCCCAACACTCAGATCAGCGGAAATGAAGGACCTAAAATCACACTGGTTGTTTGTCGCACTGTTATCATTTACATTCCACTAAAATCAAGATTATCCCCTTTGCCTGACCTCCTGTGACAATCCCAGGTTAGAGGTGACCGTCCTACCCAACATTTTTCAGCCTGGGGTCTCTCTACCAGCATGGGATCCAGCATGGGATCTCATGGTCTCTCTACCAGCATGTCTCTCTATAGCACACTGGGTGGTGGTCTATGGAGAGCTTGTAGGTCATGTGCTACTAACTCCCCTTGTTTCCAGCTGCTAAAATGCATTTAAAGACAGCTAAAAATACATTAAATACTTTCCTAATGTTATTTTTCCATGTAAGCAACTGCTGTAGTCACCACAGGAATGTTATTTGATCGCCAAGGGGAGGGGAAGTGGTCCACGAGACAATCTGTCTACTGGAGGTGATCTACAAAGTTAAAAAGAAATCGGGAATATGCCCTCTTATAACTTCTTTATTAAATAAGCAGAGGAAAACCAGAAGGACTTTGCTGACTTCTTTTGCTGCCTCCTCTCTTCTCCCCGCACACATCACCCCAACACACACACAAACACATGTACTGACACATGCACATCTCCAGCCACTATTTAAGTTATTGAGATCTTGTCTATGCAGGAAGAAGTCATCAGTGGACAGAAACCTGCAGAACAATATCAGCACGACAAGCAAAACCTTGGGACTGGGCACAGGGCTCTTGCCAGGTCTGGAGCAGAGGGCATACTGCAGGAGGCAGGTTTGTGTCATTTTGTCGCCTGGGATCTATCCATAGCCTTGCTTGAAATCTCTCCCTTACACTCAGCTGCTCCTGGCTCCTATACATTACAGTACAGACTCTGCAGCTGTGGAGTCCCTTTCACAGAGAATGAAGTTATATGGTCACTGGGAAGGAGCAAAGATGTCCCTGCAAAGATGCAGTCCCTAAGTAAAGCCTGAGGTTCAATTCCCTGCAGGCATCCTTGGCAAGACAAGGCCGCTGTTGGAGTATCTCTTGGTAAGAGCTGTTTATGCTTTACTGTGATATTGTCCATTATAGACAGTGATGAATCTAGACCCAAATTCTAACCTATGTTCAAATTTTAGTTGCTATTTCAAAAGCAAATAAAAAATCTGAATGCAACATCACTAATGGCAGACTGTATTAGAAGCGCATCTTGAGTCCACATGTTTAGGAGAAGGTTTGGTGTGGAAATGCCTTCAGAAGCCAGCGACCTGGCTAGTGTGATTAAAGCTTGAGAAAATGCATCACACAGAATATCCTGCAATCTTTGCCATTGTGCTGACAGAAGAAGTACTCCCGGACTTCAAAAATAAACAGTCATCAGGTTGAACTTGCTATTCTAACCAAACCCAACCCAAGCTCCTTCATTGCCCCTTTCTAAGCAGGTTCAAAAACTCCTGGGAAACAGGCAGTTTTGCTGAGAAAACCTGCCCCAGATAAAATATGTTACAACAAAGAAGAAGAAGGTGCCAATCTGTGTAATGATAGAGCAGTGTTTCTGAAATTATCCTCATCAAATCAATCGAGGAATGTCACGTTCATCTTCTTGCATAACTAAAGCACACTAAAAAAATCTAAACAAATGTGCCTGAAAATCTGATAAATGGTTATTTACGGCCCTTTTATTTTTTTGAATAATGCTTGTCTTCCATAGGCTATGGCTCTGAATGGTCCAGCTTTATGTATTAGGTTTTTCACTCAGAATTTCATGGTATAAAATTGTCCACAGTTTATATTTAAAATGCAAGCTGCAAACTCTATTATAATATAAGTAATATTGTAAGTGAATCAAAAAGAAAAACTAATAATAGTACTACTCTAATGCCTGCTGAAGCAACAGCTTTCATCCTACTGCATTTAAAAGTCAATCAAAACTTACACCAAAAAAAGAGAGAAGGATTCAGCTTTCTGGATTCTCCACATCTTTTTCTCCCCCTCCCCCAGTTATGTTTCACATACTTCAGAGGAGAACCTCGATTCTCTGCTGGACTTCTTACCCTTCCAGGCAAAATCAGGATTTTCTTTTTATAGAACTTGCAGTGCTGTACATTTAAAGCCTCTTCTACCACAGTCATAAAATACTAAGGAAAAACTGATGATCGCCTTCAGTTTCACAATACATCCAGAAGAGAAAATGAAGCAAAAATAGTGGTGTCTACTGCCCTGGACCACTCTTCTAATTTTTGTAGGAAGAGGAATAGAAGGATTGAGATGTTAAATGACTCTGGCTGACAAGCAGGTGAAGGCGGTCCAGCCTCAATCCAGTTGCTCCAGAAGGGAACAGCCTTATGCTCTCAAATGAAAACTGCCCATTAAACCTCATTTTCCCACTGCATTCCAGACTTATATACCTTTTTCCTTCCTCTATCAGCTAATAACCAGGCAGTTTCTGCAGCTTCACCAGCTTCCGCAGGACTGTGCTACCCTTTTCCTGACAGTTCATGGCATGGTGATATATGAGAAGTGTTCACGTGGCTGCCTCAAAAGCTAATTTTTCAAACTGCACAAACCTTTACCCATATCGTAAATTTTTAATAACTAGTTCTGAATTGTCAAAGAATAAATACGTTAACAAACACATAACATTGAGATAATTTGAAATAAACTTCATTTATTGCCCCTTTGATTGTTTCTTTGACAAGTCACAGCTGTGTGGAACCTTCATAAAAGTGAGACTATCCTACTGATGTCCCCTCTGATTCACAACAGACCTGATCCAGACACACTAATGGACCATCCCTGGCAGTTATTGCAACATATTCAACACACAGCCTAAAACATGGCTTGGAAAGAAATTAAAATATGCTACAGACATCCCAATGGATTCCATTTTTCTAATGGATAGCTCACACCAATGTAGCCAATAAGCTTTTCCTCTCCCTTCGCATGACCTGCTTATTGTAATTTATGAGATAAAAGCATTTTAAAAGTATTCTGTATGGTTCACTGTCAGGTAGCTCAAGTATCCCTTCTCACTCTTGCCACTTCTATGAGGGTTCCCCAGCACAGATGAGAGACTCCCGTGCAGGGCAACCACACATTTCCAATCAGCCTGCCAGAGAAGCAGGGAGGCAGAAAGCCAAAACACAACACCAAGGAGGAAAAAAAAAGGAAAAAAAAAAATCCTCAAATGTTGGTTATGGTTAGCTAAGGCTCACAGACCAAACAAATCACTGTCCCTAATGAATTTGTTTCAATGCATCTGCCTATTTCAAGCTTTGGCATTGTAAATACCAGAGCAACAATGCATTTTTTCTGTGATTACGGTGTCACATATATGATTAATCATCTTGACTCAGAGCATATTTTTTTAAAGCAATTGCAGGCTGGTTTAATGAACTCCTCTCCCACTAGCTTTTATAGACTAGTCATGATCAACATACCATTAAGATAAACCTTGCACCCTACCCCTCCCCTCTCTGACAGCTTGCCTTATTTGCCTCACAACAGTCAATATCCAATTAAGAGGCAACGGATTTGATCGATACAGAAGGTAACAATAAGACTTCAACAGCTGGTAAATTCTACATGTACTCTTTTTCTTTAATTCCCATCTTTGTGGTATATAAACAGCTCTGCACTTTGAATAAATGTGGAGAAGGAAAAACAATGGCCAGGTCTTGCTAGTAAAGCTTTCCCTCAAATGGGCTGCATCTGCAAGCTACTCCACAGCAACAAATGCTTGTCTGGGATCAGTGCAAGACAGGCAGGATCTTATTCTCTCTATTTTCTGTGGCCTTTTAGAAGGTGAAAATAGAAATCTCTCCCTGGTTCGGTTATGAGCGACATACCACTTGGGACATTCACACATGAAAATGGAGGGCTGTAGTATTATTAAAGCAATCCTTTATGAGCTGGGTGAAGGGATGACTGGTCTGGAGAGGGGGGCAAAAAACAATAGGAACAAAGTGTATTCAGGAGAATGGGCAAGGAGAGGGTGAAAAGAAAGGAGAGAAGCTTTGATACAAACGACATCTTCTACAACCTTAATATCATCTCCCAGTCTTTCTGTCAATGACGAATGGCTGCAATAAAAGGTGGGATAGTGGCAGTTATAAGCAGGACAAAAGCAAAGTCTGGCTGGCAGTGAGGAGCATTTGTTATAATTCCCGACAGCCCAGCTGGAGGTCAGGGACTGAGGTCATGGTATTGCCACTGCCTTTGGGCCTAATACCAGGTACAGCACTTCTCCCTCCTCTCCTGTCACCTTTTTTTGACACTTTTATTCAAAGTTTTACCTTCAAAGACATTTTTTAGAGTAATAGACTGATACAGTCCAAATGAGGTACTCTCCTTTTCCAGGATTTCCACTCTTCTTTAAAGAAGAAGCCATGACTACGGGGGATGCCACGCTCTCACTGACAAATGGGACGTAATTCAAACACCTCTGAGCTTGCTCCCAATGCTGGCAGAAACTTATTTCTAAATCACAGTGGTGTGTCTGTGTTTTCCACTGCCCACTGCAACCCTCTGTCACCTGGATGGATTCCAGTAACATATATCATGTCTAAAACCAGGAAACTGCCTGTTCAAACTCATAAGAAAATTCAGAGCACACATATCTTTTCAGGCAATGGGAGGCAACCAACTATAATTTATCTTCCCAACTTGCCTTGGGATTTGAGAAGTCCCATTCTGAGTTTTCTCCTTTCTGTCACAATAAGACGAAATGTGCTGAAAAACACTTCTGTCTTCCCAGTTCCCTTCACTACCATCTTCTATGGGGAGCACTTGCGGGTAGATCTTTGGCCAGGTTTCTGAGCCTAAAGGAATCCACTTCTAACTATTCCCAGCAGTTTATTTCAGGCTCCAGGGTTTACCAGACTACACCTTTGTTTTCAACTCTGTGCATTGTTATTACAGAACTATAAAAAACCAAACAAACAAACAACAAACTACTCTAACTCTTAAATACAGGCTAAAAAAGAGACATGTTTCCACGAGAAAAAAGTGCAGGCAGAAACACCTTCACCATCTTTTTGGCTTCTGCATTGACCCAAATAGTTTGGTTGCCACCTCCATCCCTAACCCAACCTGCCTGGCCCCATACCCGCACGGCAGAGGCTTGTGTGTTTTATTGTTTTGCCAGCCCTCCTATAATCCTGATTTGCTCTTTCCTACTTACTCGCAGCTCCTGTCTTGAAAAGCATCACTTGAAGGTTGCACCAGACTCCTGCACACTCCCAGCCAGCACTGCTGTTTCCTCATGCATATGCATTAGTATGTCCATGTCTTCCCCACTATTTCAGGGTGGCACTATCAACTTTTCAAAGCCTCCCCAGGTTTATTGCAGCCTCGCATGTTCTGGTTCCTTATATAACTCCTACTTGCCCAACACCTCCAATACTTAGTCAATAACCTTGTTTACAGCTCTGTCCTTCTTTAACGTTTCCTCACTGTTCAATAGACTATTCGGTGTCACCTGTAATGTATACCCACTGTGTTGCTGTGCCCACATAAGTCCAGCTGGTGGCCTACGCATTAGGTTTGCTGCCATAGGTCTGCCCCATTTTTCACAAAGATGGAGCTACTACTTCCACAGGGAAGAAAAGAAATGGAGCTGGGACATTCCTCTGCAAAGCAGGTACCACAGCTACAGAGATGGGATCTGACAAAATCACACCCCCTGCACAGTGAGCATCCCTGGCTCCTCCATTCAAGGCCTGGGCCTGAAGCAGCCAGATGGGCTTTGCAATATTCAGACAGCGAAGTACTTCTGGTGTTTCTCCACTCCCAGGCTGTAAATGGAGCACTTGCCTCTTCTGTGAGGCAGAGACTTATCTATCTCATTTTAGGGCTGAGTTGAAATGACATCTCTGTCTAAGCAGAGTCTAGAGAAACCTGTAGAATTGTGTCCTTTGGTATTTCAGCCACCATGCACAGCTCCACAAACTCCCTATCATTTAGCCAAGATGTAGATGTCTTTATCTTGGTCACAGTGTATATTAAAGTAGGAGGCAGCAAGGCTTGGAGTAAACTTACTACTACCACTACACAGAAGTACAAAAGCTTCAAGCACAGAACCAGCTCTAAGTAAACACTTGAAGCACATTCTTACTCCACTGAATATTGCAGCTATCTGGAAAACTTAACATCATTTTCTATTCTATATCTGATTCCATCAAAATCCAAAACCCAATTCTCTTGCCTGCATCCAGATGATTTTGCATTATCAGCTTTGTAAAGTGCAGTAATGGTCTTGACCTCTGTTGCTCTTAGTACACCTTTTCAATCTGGGCTTAAAGCTTCTCTAAAGTGAAGAAAGTGCCTGCTTGCCCTTTACACAATCACCTGTAAAGCTAAGCTTAGGCAAAGGCTAGAACTAGCAAGATAATCACGAGGCTAGTGACAGTTGTTCAGCCTAACGTAAGCTTGAGGCCAACAAACAGGAAAATCTGTCCGTGTTTCCCAGTACTACTAGCAGGAGGAGCACTGTGGTCGTGGCTGTCATTGTCTTGTCTTTAGTAAAAGGCTGGTCAGAGAGAAAAGAAGCTATGAAATAATCTTTTCATACTCAGAGTGTGAGTTCCAAGAATAGAATTATAATTTAAATTAATTACATCTAACCATGTAATTAACGTTCATGTCAGTTTATTACAGGCATCTTCACCATCGATGCTGTGAAATGCAACTTAGTGACTTTTTTGTGGGGAATGAGATGGAACAACCATTTGTCTCACTTGCATTGTTTATATATTAATCGTTAAATTGTTACTAATATTATTAATCTCATTATCCTAATTACATGTGTTCTGTCTTTTTACAGTAGCATTCCTTCCAGAATTAGACTGCTTCACACATCTCCGTTGTTCCTCTCTCTTGGTTTAGAAACCTGATGGGGAATCACTGGCATTGAAGAAAGGGAAAATGAGTATTGAGCACGAGGAGCTGAGACATCAGCTGCTTATCAGGAAGGGGAAATCTATGAGTGTTCTTTGACAACCTGCACACTTCACAGCGTACACTGGCAGAACATTTCACACGGTTAGAGGCAAGGTTTAAAAAAATTGGACCACTATAATCCTTTCAAAGCAGCCAGGGTCTCTTTCTGAAAGTCTAGGTCATGTGCCTGGCACTGCGTCATATGGTGTCTCTCTTCCGCCATTTGTTTATTTGCTTCTGGCAGTTTTGGCAGTGAGGTATCGGAGTGAAATGCACACCACTCCATACATATGGTGGGAAGAATCTAGTGCATCAGTTGAATGCATACTGTACTGTATACACATTCTGTTTTATCTCTGAGCACAGCTGTGCTGTAAAAGCTTACAAAATGTGAAGCCTTCTGTGCAGCAAAAACATCGACAGGAGAAGCTGGCCTATAACTTATTAGGTTGTGACACAAGCCAAAAAAAGCTGGAGTTAAAGCTGACAACTCCTGGCATTGTGATGAAAAGCACAGGGGCTCGAGTTAAAGAGGGAGTGTCAGCCCTAACTTCACGCTTTGGGCTTTTGCTGCCGTGGGTCACAACTAGCATCGGTGATTTGTCCAAGAACAACGATTCCCAACTCCAGCGCATGGCCTCCAGCTAGTGATCAGCAAGCAAACAAGCAGATCATCTCCCCAGTGTCCCACTGCCCTCACAGGCAGCCTGCACTAGGAATGGATTCAAGGCGGGGGTGGGCAAGAGCCAAAAAGTGGTCACCGCTCACTTCCTTGCCCAGCACAGTAGCCTTCAAGCTGTGATCAGTCCTGTGTCTCCTACTCTCCCAACTCTTTGGGCTGAAGGAAGTGGCAACATATGGTAGAAAACTCTCCTGCACTGGTTGGACCAGATGTCTGGTAGATTTTTTTTCTACCATAACCAACAGGGATTCTTTATTTTAATCTGTGTAAGAACAGCCTCACAGGGCCAGATCTAAGGTACCCTAGCTCAGGCTTGTCTCCAGCAGTGGCCAGTATTACCTTCTTGAGCACAATCTGAGGAGCAGATTGTCCCAGTCCTTCCAGGGGGACACACCTGCCATGAGGGCTGTGGGAGTGGGTGTGTGAGAGGTTTGATAAGTGACTTTGGCCTGTATGTCCACTGTTCTGGATTTTTTTACAAATATCTCACTGTGCAGCACTGACCTAGGTGAGATCATAATACATCTTCTTTCCTACCTACTGATGCACTCCGTATGTGCATGTATGTGGAGGCAGAGGAAGCGTGGTGAGTAAGCAAAAAAGGGAAGCAAAACACAAGGTGGGATGGCATTTTTAGGATGCAGAGGAACTGCCTTGATAAGAAAGCCATGTCTGGAGACATCGTGTTTCCTCCCTGATCCCATGGGAATGAACTCCTCATGCACTTCAGCGCTGGAGCTGTCAGGGCTGACCTGTGTGCTTCCCCTGCATGCTGTGAGGGCTCCCCAGCCAGAGGAATTCTGGGAAAAAATCTTCCTGTCCAGTCCCACAGTTGCCTGAGATGATGCCAGGTGCCAAAGCGGACCTCTGGCTCCAGCAGCTTCCTTGACACCTACAGGTTGTGGAAAGCACAACCTCATGGTGGGAGAGCACCCCAGCATCCCACATACACTCAGCCAGGGGATTGCACTCTTTTCTCCTCACCCAAACTTATTTCCCTCAGGCAACAGTGCACTAGATCCCAAGGGGAAGGGAAAGCTTAACCATTCTGCCCACAGGAGCTGAAGGAGAAAGGCCTCCCTCAAGGAATCTTTCTCCTAGCTTCCACCACAGCCCTCAGTTGAGAGGGGGGCTTCCATCCTCTGACACAGTCATGATGGAACCTCCAAACCCAGCTGTTCCTCAGGGCTGCCCAAAAGGCATCAGAGGAGTCCCGCGCTGCAGCACTGGCTGTCAGCCCACTCCCATCGCAGCTCTGCGCCCCTGGGGCTCCCCTGGAAGGACAACTGCCTTCCACAGCACGTCACCACAAAGGACAAAACACAACCCTCAGCTAAGTTTAGCTTGTCTGCCTCGTCTCATGGGAGCATAGTTACATGGCTCTGCCATCACCTTGTGTCCGCTGCCTTCTCCCTCAGCCCTGCAGGAGACTCCCTTGACTGCTCCATGGCCAAGGTGAAGGGGGACATGGCTGTCACACTTTTGGGGGGAGACAGACAAGAAACAGCAATTTAAGGCTCAGCCATTTTGTCACCTCTCCTATCAAAGATATGAAAATAAAAAGAGAACCAAGGAAAAGGGAAATTAACAAGTTTGTGTCTCACGCCCTAATTGCTGCTGGCATTAGTTCATTTTCAACAACTGACTTTGATTGTACCTCCACACTGGATAAACCTTCTTTTTCAAATGTTATTTTAAATACATGGCAGGCTGCTCCTTAAAACCAGGCCATGGTCTGCACTAAAGGAAATAGTATCAGGGAAGGGTAATCAGAGGTTTGGAACAGCTCTTACATAAGATATTCAATAACAAGGACTTACCCACTTTAAAAAAGATGAGAATGAATATGATAGTAGTTAGTCTATGTAGGCTGCTATATTTTTATGTTACCAAAAAAGCCCCCCATATTTTTGTTACAAAAAAAAAGTGGCTACTAACTATCCATTAACTATCCATTGTTTCTCACAATGCAAAAAGCCAGAGGTTCAAGAAATGTACAAAAACCAATGAAAGAAAATAACTCTTTGCAGAACAAGTAATCAAGCTGGATGGTGCACAGGCCAAAACTACACATGAATCCAGGAGGAGTGTAATACATTCTAGAAGAACACATTCATCGGCTATTAACAACAGTACAAGCACTCCCACGCTACGGAAGTTTCAAGGAATTGGTACAGACATGGCCTCAATGTAAAGAGCCATGAGTCTGGCCTCTAGGGTGCGGGCTGACTTCAGCTGGAGTTTCAGGACATTTGTGCCTCTCTGCAATCAGGCTCTAGGAGCCTGACTATGGAAATGGGAGGGAACTCTGCATCTGTTTTCAAACCTCAAAAGTAACCCATGAAAATTAGTGGCAGCTATCACTTCTACCTCTAGGAAAAAGGTAAATGAATTGTTTCTGAAACCGGTGAGACTTCAGAGACAGGGGTTGAATTTAACATGCAAAGCAAGCACACCACACACACTGGCTGAGAGATGAAAGGACAAAACACTATTTTTGTGACAAAACAAACACACACAAAAAAATCTCCTGATAGTTCTGGACATGGACTAGCTTTTCTTCTTATACATGCTCTAGCAAAGGTTTGTCATTGAAAGGCTTTTGAAAGCCAGGAGGTCACAGCTTCTCTGGCCTTCCAGGTGTCTATTCACACCATAAACATTTTTCCAGGTGTCTACTCCTGTTGTGAGAAAGACCAGTGCTCTTGAAACTTGACAAACTTGAATATCCTGACTTGGGCCAAAATGAGACAACCGGACTTGAAACATCTAAATATTCACAGGGAAACATACAAATATAATGAGGTGTACAAGAGAGATAAGTTTTACTCAGATTCTCAATTTTTATTTATTTCTTCTATTTTTCCTGCATTTCTGAGTTCAATTACACAGTTATCTAAGAAACCAATTTAGATTATACTCCTAGAGATACATGAAGTAACCAGAAACGTCATCACTTTCATGATGCCTTTCAGCAGGAGTTTACATCTTTCTCTCCCAATCTAAGGAATGCAGAACTGCTCAGAGGAAGCTAGGACACCACTACTGGAAAGGGAGCTTGCTAAAGTATTACCAACTACACACACACTTTCCCTATAATACATGAGCATGGAGAGAAGGGCAATTATAGATGTTAGGAAATGATTTTGTCTAGACCCTCAGCAGGACCTTTAAAATTTTCTTTACTGAAACTGCGATTTAAAAAAAAATAAAATAAAATACTAGCCTTGGACATGTTTTTAACAAACGTTGATACTACCATTTTACTACCTGTATCACCCAGGTCTTCAAATCACCTTCAATAGCTCCATTGGTTTCTGTGAGATCCCCAAATCCACAGTCTCTTGCTACTCAGTCACATGCTGTGATAACAGGTGGAATGGGGAACATCTATACAGCTCTCAGACGTGGAAAGAAGAATGTAGTAATGGACAAGAAGTAAAACCCACTGGCTGTGCCAAGATACACCATTCCTCTTCAGATGATTCAGAGGAAAAGATACAGTGGCCTTGCCATATCCATATACATGTAGATGAGCACGAATCTCTAGGTTTAGTTCCAACACTTGTGAGAAGTAATTGGGAACTTTAAGGTCAGCCCTTAACATCCTAAAATTACAGATGAGTTGCTTCAAATGAGCGTGGAGCTGTCATATGTAGCTGAGGCTGGTCAGATACTGTGAGAGCTCACAAAATTCTATGTGGTTTTTATTTTCTTTTTAAATCATTTTTCATCTCTCTTGGGCATCAAGTGCTGGCTGCTGTAGAAAGATCACTATGGGAAGCAGAAGAACTTAAGAACAAAGCTGAAAAGGGGTTTTTAAACCCTTGTTGGATTAGCCAGATGAGATCAACTTCAATTTTTTTCCACATCCTTGCTTTTCTCCCCACACATCAGGGATGACCTGTGTTATAGACATGGAAGAATGGGAGGCCCACATCTAGGCCTCGGCAGGGAACAGACCTGGAATACTCACAATAAAATTGACAGGCTTGATGGCTGAATGGATTTAAGCAACAGCTGGAATCTGATGAGTCTAAAATAACTTCCTCTGAGAAAGCTGATCAGGAGAATAAATCTTTCATGGATTACATTCAATTAAGAGCTTTCACATCATTGAGAGGCAGCTAGAAATCCATGCACAATATATGCTAAAAATAACTGTGTTCCAGGTTTACCTACTGAGGCTGAAAGCTCAGACTTCTGGAATTTCTCTGCCAGGCTGAGTACTGGCCAGTGGTGAGTAACACAAAAATATAACCTGCAATTTTGGAAGTAGGCTAAACTCTAAACATGCCTCCAAGGGGATTCTCTCATGATAACAAAGCACACAGCTCCTTTATACTCATTACGTCTGATATGCAGGAGATGGTGTGATTTCTAAAAGCCACCACTGAACAAGAATGGCAGTGAATTTTTATGCCAGCTACTTTTAGCCATGGAGCAGAAAACAGCAGAGCCGAGCCCGCCACACACGCCAAGGCTTTCATTCCATGGGCTCCCAGGGTGCAGAAGCTGTGGTGCTCTTAGCAAATCTGAAATAGCTCTCATGGTTGGAGATCAAGTCTCTGCAGTGAAACTTCATGAAACGGCAATGCAGAGACACAAGTCCTAAACTCCTGGAGAAAAACAAGCCAATAGCTGACTGGAAAGACAGTATGTCTCTTAGGAAAAGCGTTTAAATGCAATTGGGGGTTTGGTGCTAATATTTGAGATTAAGCAACAACTAAATTTAGGGCTCTTAGAATATCTGAACTAGAAAAAAGGCAATTGTAGGTGTATTTTTATAAACTGGCATACATACACCTGCTTTTTTGACACCTATAAAGTGACAGACTGGATGTCTCTAAAGTGACAGACTGAAAAGTGGCCCTCCTCGTTTTTGTTGTGTTTTTTTTTAATTAAAAAAAAACCCCAGAAGTAAAAGGAAGATCATATGAACATGAGTGTGAGGAGAAAATCACAGCAGCTCTTCTAGCCTATCAAGAAATAAGCAGCCTTCCTCAAACCAGCCCAGACCTACCTCTTTCTTTCTTGTTTTTCATCAGAGGAAAGTTTTCAGATACACCGATTTCTTGTAGAAATTTCCCATTAATAGTATGTCACAACAGTAATTAAGACATGACAGAAGGAGATTACTGTGTGGGTTCTAGATTTATATGACAATGCTGGAGTCAAGAGCCCATGTGATTCCCTCCTCACAAGGTCACTTGGGCTTGGATTCTCAGAAGACCTGGTGTAGGTTAAGCAAACAAAGCCCATTGTTTGCTTTTCCTCAGGGAAATCGATTGCTTAATTTTGTTCCATGATTTTGGAAATCCCATCTTTGGGGAGAGGGGCAAAGGAAACATATTGCCTCATTCCAGAGCCGTGATGATGACAGGACCAGACATAAATTCCCAGCTACATCAGGCCTACTCAGGCGTGGTGCTCCCCCTGGGGTGGTGGGATGCTCTCCTGCTCCCCTTGTGGGTGCTCCATGGAGGAAGGGGTTCATGTGGTGCAGGAGCACCCACCTGGCTTGCACTGTGCCTCTGCGCCTTTCTTCTCCAGCTAGGAGCATGCACCTCTCTGACTGCTACAGCTGTTAATCAGAAAGGAAAATAAAATGGCAGAAGCCCATCTTCTCCTGCTATGTAGCTGTTTGGTGGTGGGAGAGGCTCCTCCATGTGAAACTGTGGCCAAGCTGCAAATTCAACACAGATCTTCAGCTGTCAGATGGCTAGTTCACAAACAATTACCTTAAACACTTGACCCAGGCCATGTCCCAAGTATCCATCAAGCAGTGGCTGCCATCTGAGACCAGTCCTGTGGTATGGACATGAGCTTGACTTTCTTTTTGACAGTTACTACATCAGATACGCTTGGCTTTGTTTTTCATTACAGCTGTGGCTTTCTGAGGGCGGATAGGGTTGCGCTTTTCTGTCTGTCTTATAAAATCAACCTGTGATTCAAAAATTAAGCTGTGCTCTTTCGGTGTTTTGTCACCCTTGCTAGTAAAAAATCTGTGTGTCAGGCTTTCTCGACCATTACCCTGATGATGCTAACTGAGGTGAGAAGTCATCTAGTTGTTCTCTAGCCACACTGACAGGGACAAGATGCATCTGGGTCAATACAGGAAGCATACAGAGCGTGTAGAGTCTCTTTGTTAAACGAGAAGGTGATGTTTCTAAATCGCCATTTTCTTAACTACAATCTCATTTTAAGCAGAGGTTACTGGCCTCTATCCTCCAAGGATAAAATCAGCACCAAGAAAGACACAGGATTAGAAACAGGGGCAAGGAGTAAGTGTTTAAGAAGATGAGAGGGTGTCCCTAAATTTTGGAAAATGCTCACTTTCCCAAACAAAAATCTACCACTCGAGTCTTGAAATCTGAGACTCACAATAGGAACAGGAGATCCGTTAAAACCAGCCGGGTTCTCTGCAACTCTGACAAGGAATTCGGTGCAACAGCTCATGAAAACAGGTGGTGAGTGTCCAGTTCAGACTTGGAAGCAGCAGACTACTGTAAAATTCCCATCTTCCCACCCCTTGATTTAAGAATTTCCATGTCAAAAGAAAATAGTCAGCTCAGCAAACAGACTGAATTATGTTGTAAAAGCCTTGTCTTTTTAATTACAATAGCTGTAAAATACACAATGCACCTTTAAGATTTTACAGTGCTGGTAATATAAAAGAACTGAAGTATTTGCCATTATCTTATCAAAGTGTCAGGCCTGTAGCTTACAGGAATATTTTATGAATGGCAAACCAGAAAGAATTGCTTTTTCATTCTTGGGTCACATCCACAGCAAAGCAACAGTAAAGAATAAGTCCCTCTCTCTTCTGAAGAATTGACTTGCTTCATTAAAAGCCAAGCCCTCTTTCTTTTGCCAGCCGAAATAGCTGCCTTTGTACCCTTAAGTGAAATCATTAAAAAAACGTGTCAGACTGAGAAAGATGTGTTTTTCCCAGGTATTCCTGAAAGCCATTGAGTACTACAAGTCAGTGCTACGAAATTATGTTGCACCACTCCAAGCATTTGTTTCTTTTCCCAAACAGAGCATCATTGTTCTTATTTAAAGAAATAATCCTCACAAAGCTGAAATAATTATTCAGCCCAAACAGCCCATAGCAAGTGAAACAGTCTTTAGACAGCTGTCATGGCTCAGTCTTCCGGAAGCTTTGATTTTAATGAAACCCATTAAGGAAAGAAATTAACAGAAATTAACAGGAAAATATCATAATTTGTCTTGTTTCAGAAAGCTTGAATGGATACAAAAGGCTCTTTAACATGACACGTAATGTGACCAGTCAAAACTCTCTGTGTCGCTGAGTCTCGCATGCTGTGTAAGTCTGAAGTTGCTTATGTTGCAGCTCCACAGTTTGGTGCAGTGAAATGAAAATGTTAAATGAGAATACCCGGTCTTTGGGCGCTAAGGAGCCTGTCTCCTAGCATCTGTACACTGTGTGCTCATACAAGCATGCGGGAATGTTCAAGGTAATGAATATGCCACCTGTAAATATCCTAGGGTAATGAAAGATGAAGGGTAGTAATCTCTCTGGAGAAGAGAATCATCTTATAGATAGTTCATGACAACTGTTTCTTTCTGCAACACTCTTCAACAGAGGGGAAAAAACAAACCGAACACTTATCTTTTCAGATACATATTAGGTATCTAAGTTATCTATGGTTTCCCTTTCAGAAGCACAGAAAGGAACACTTCACTGTGGTTTTTAATCTGAGTGGAATTGACAGAGGAGCATGCAGTGCTGTAAGCAGCTCAGAAAGGCAGAAGTAATAACACTAACATAACTTGGTTTTGTGTCCTTTGTGTCCTTTTTTGCCTCTCCTTTGGCACTCACTGGCAATGCTCTCCCTTGATGGAGCCTGCTGCACCACTGCCTCATCCCAGCAGCGAGCCACGCACACCCAATCACACCATGGGACAGGCATCTACCCAAGGAGAGTGGCTGGGCTAAAATCCTGCCCTCCTGAAAACAACTGAGTTTTACCTTTCACTTTCAAAGTGGCCAGGATTTAGACCCTGGAGAGTTGAGAAAGAGAAAGGAACAGAGTATGTGCTCAGAAGGAAGTAGAGAGGACAGCTGGAGAGCAAGAGGCGTGGAAATAGAATCATTCAGGTTGGAAAAGACTCTTGGGATGATCGAGTCCAATCATCAACCCTACTCGACAAGTTCTCCCCTAAACCATACCCCTCAATACCACATCTAAACGACCCTCAAACACATCCAGGGATGGTGACTCAACCACCTTCCTGGGCAGCATATTCCAGTATCTGACTAATCCACAGACCACATCTATAAACTAAAATTTTCCCTGGAATCACTCTTTGCTCCTCACGGGGAACAGGTTTTGCTGCAGAAACTACTAAGAATCTGTGGAAATCACATAAATAAAAGCATCACCTATTTGGCATTTGCCCATTGCCGCCTGCAGTGGCAGTCAGCTCCCAAGGCAGAGTCACGTTATTTTGCCATCGTATTACAAATCTACTGGCAATGCAAGGAAAATAACAGGGACACAGTTACTATTACTTCCTAGCATAAGGAAAGTGTATACATATATGTTAAAAGACAACATTGTGCTTCCAGGAAAAAAAAAAAACCAACAAACTCTTAGTTATATAGAATTTAGAAACACTGTTTTGATTTCTTGTGGAGTTCACAGTGTCAGCGGCATATAGGAAGCACCAGGATCTGTGAGGGCAGATACAGAGAGCAGGTACGGCAGACAGGAAGAGCTGAGGGAGCAAGCAGAAGTTGGTGGCAGGAAGGAGAGAAGGACAGGCAAAGGACATCAAGACTAGTGAAAACGCTGCTGAGAAAAATTAAAAGTGTTGAGCCTTCAAACAAAGGAATGTTGGAGAAACAGGCAACAGCAAAATGAATTCCACCCAGTTTACATAAAGCCTCAATAACACAAGCCATAGAGGACATGGCTTTGGAAACTGAGTCCTATCCAAATGGCCTCAAAACAAACTGTATCTGCCTAAAATGGAATCACCTGGACCCTCCTTTATCACAGCTGACTAGGACATGTGTCCCCTGCTTTGAGTTAGATAATTCTCACCTGATGTTCATCCGAAACTGTACACTGATTCTCATCAAGAATACCAGCAACATCCTTCATACTAACAGGTCCACACTTAAATCAATGGCCCACTTGTGAATACAGCTGTTCCCAAATAAATAGTTAATCTATTAAAATCACTCAAGACAAACTGATGAGAATGACCAGAATTCAACCCCACAGCCTGCACAGTTCATACTGTTTACAGGTTGTGAACTCTTCCTTATTCTGTTAAACTTTGTGGACTTCAAGTTGTTGAGGAAAGCTATTGAAACACATCAAAAAGAGAGAGTACCCTGTCACAGTCTCTCAGGCTACTTATTACATGCTTTTGCCTAGTAATGCCATGAGGATAGACTAGGATTAAATTAAACAAACCCTGTTGCAATGTAGGCAAATGCCTGGATGGCCTCCAGAAGGTTATTTCTGCCCTAACTACTTCTATGTCAGAGCCATTTTAGGAATACAAATGAGTGGAGAAATTAGGGATGGATGAATCCTGGATATCAGACTGCTTGTAGGTTCACCAACTCTTTCTGAACTAGCAGCAGTGACTTCTTGAAAAAAGGAATCCCCTCAGAATTACCTTCCTCTCATATATATTACTTTCTTCCTGACTCTGAGGGGGCACTGCATTTCTCCTTCATTGGCACTCCTCCTCATGTAGTGCATCAGACTATTGACTTAGGCCTGGACTCTCTTACATGTCCTCTACCACACAAAAATATCATACATAGATTATTCAGAATTACATTTTATCCATTCCTCCTGTTTAAAATAATGTAAGCCAAATGCTAATCACTTTACTGCCACTCAGCTCAGGCTTCCTACTGACTTCAGCCTGCCCATGAATCGGCCAAAGATGATGTGACTTTCCCAGTCGTGAATGTTTAGCTGTAAGACCCATCACAGTTCCTGAGAGATGAGGTGTTCACAACACCTAGGAAAATAAAATTATTATGATATGGCTCTTTACTCTGCTTCAGCTATTGCAGTTAGCAGAAAATATTCCACCAAAATACTTCTGCTATCTTGATTTGCTTCCATTCAATAGTTATTTCAAAACTGCTTGCCCTTCATCAACTTTCTTTTATATCCTCCCTTTTTCTTATTCCAAGGAGGGCAAAAATAATTTGTTCACCTTTTTATAAAGGAAGCCTGGAATCCCACTGAAGTCCTTTGCAAACCTACTGCCCAATACCTCCACAACTGAAACATTATGTTCTTTACTCTCCAGTACTTCTCTTTTTCTGTAATCTCTACCTCTAATTTGTATGCTCCTGAAGTGACCATAGCAGCAGCAGCAGCTCAGTGACTGTACTTCAGAAGTCCCCCTATGAACCCTCCCAGCTACCTTGTGAGGAGAACATCTCCCACAGGACTGCTCAATCTCCTGCTTCGGGAAGAGGTCAGCACATCTCTCTTAAATGCAGATATGCCACAGAGATATGTACTGACTCATTTCAGTCCCTGTTCTCTCATTTACAAATCCGACTCCGAGGACAACTGGGAGAGGGACCCATATTTCCACCACCATTCACTTCTCCTACCACTCAGCTGAGGGACCCTGTCTGTTCCCTGGGAAAAGCTAGAAACTCGTACCAAGAAACTTTTATCAAGAACCCCTGTATGTCAAAGCAAAACGCTTCCCTTCCTATTTATACCGGAAACTTCAAAACAGCCACCTCAGCCTTTGCTGTCATTTTGGCTGTTAAGGAAGAGCCTGTCCTTTGCTTTCAGACACATTTATTTTACGTAGCGTGACAAGAAAACACAGTCAAAACTTTTCATTGCTCTAGTCTGAATAAACAAAGTTGCTTTTTCTTCTGCATTATAAAGGAAGAAAAGCTTTGAGAACTTAGTAGGCAGGTTTGTTGATGAAGTATTTTAAATATGAAATGAAAAGCATCTTTGTGATCCTTTTTTTTCATGAGTATATTTATGGGACACTTCT